>ML832796.1:95501-106950 GCA_009831015.1 Picea engelmannii
GAGTTCTTGAAGAAAGAAGGGAGAAGAACGTTTCCTGAGAAAATAAGTTGCATTTTCCTTTATGAAAACCCTATTAAAGATGATTTTCACATGATGCACTATGGCTAGGGTGCAAGAATGCCTGATTCTTGTAGGCTGCACCATAGCTGGGTTGCGAGAGGTTCACAGGTTGCTCTATAAGAAGGGTGCGGAAATTCTCATACGTGGGAAAAATGAGCATCTTCTTGATGCTTCTAGAAGGAGAAACTTCCATGGTGAGGTGGCATCCGAATGGTTTGGGTCTTACTCACTTTCATGATTTAGTGGGATCATCCTAACCTCCTCACCTCATCCTCTTCAACTTATAAAAGGAGAGGAGCTCTCATGGAGGAAGTTGGTTTGGATGAGATTAGCTTTTGAGTTTGGAGCTTGGATTGGATTGAGCTTTGGAGATTGTTATCTTGGCTAGATGAGCCACTTTGTCAAGATAGATTATGAATATTATTAGATCTATTCTCTCAGAATTCTTGGAGTGGAAGTGTGTGGGGAATGAAGGACAATTGGAAGGGACCTTACGACATCAAGGCCATGGTTGTAATCTTTCTTTCACATTTAATATGATACAGTAATATGACTCTTTCCTACAAAGGTTGTTGTGTTTTATTGTATGATTCCTTGATCACATACATAGGTTTATATTGAGTTTATGCTATTACTATCACTTTGGTTGGTTGCATTATTTTGCAGGATCATCATTGTATGAGTGTCTGAACGGAGCTAGGATGGCGATGGTGAGAGGAAGCAATGTTTAAACGGTATGTCACCTACCCCTCTTTAGTTAGTAAATTCAATATTTAAAACTTAAGGAAAGCGTCATGTTCTGGTGTGCTTTGTTCTAGATCTAGGTGGATCTAGGGAGACCAGTTAGTGTCTGCACCTACTGATATATCCAATAACAAGGACCCCTCTTTTCTTCAATACAGTCCAGATATCACCATCAACAACGTCAATCACACTAACCTAGTCCTGAAGTGGCAGTGGGTCTTGCTCCATGAGGTAATGAGTCTGGGTATCATGGTATGTATCACTCTAATTTTTGAAGCACTTGAGCATGTTGTATTGAATCCTTCTTCATTTAATGATGTTTGCTTGGAGATTATGCTATTTTCCTTGTTTAAACCTGGGAGGGTGACACAGTGGCCTAGTAAGTTGATTTATCTTTAGGATGGGTTGCTACTGGGTGGGTGTTTCAAGATTCATTGTCCATTCCCTCCATTCTTACCACTTTCCATATTTATTCCTTCCATCTCCCCATATTTTGGGCATTGGGATTAGATACACTAGGAAGGGTTGTACCTTTCCTCATGGGAAGAAGGGGATAAAGGCCCAGAGGGTAAAATTAGCCCGCAAGAGTTAAAAGCCATTTTGAAACCTTCGAGATGCTTCGCCGAGAGATCCCTGAGAAAGAAGTGAAAATATTCTTAGTAAGAAAAGGGGATCCACAAGATAACAAAGACATGTAGCGATATAACATTACCACCTATATGGTCACCAAACCAGGGTAATGGCTCTTGGTTGGATAGCCAAGAGAAAGGGGGTCTCATCATGAGCCAACCTTCTCATTTTCGTGAACTGATTTGTGAATGACACTGTCACCTCTGGTCACCAAGCCAGGACAATGGCCCTCAACTATTCCCCTATGAAACAAGAACAAAAGATCAAAATAACGAAAGCTAAGAATAAATGGAAATGAATGGGATAGGAAACAATTGGATCCATGACAAGGTTAAACTCACCCTCCATAAAGGCACCCACAGTTAAGACTATACATTTCTCTGTTATCACATGCACCCCATGCCCAAATATTTATGCCATCCCACCTCATACACTTGCATGACTTGGACCATAATCCACTTGGGAAACACCACAAACTTAAGGGGGATTAGCCCAATAGGACACCCTGAGACCCTCTCCAAACCTAAACTTGTCAAATTGCATAACGTCTTTGAGCATTTGTTTGGGGTTAAGGGGGGTTTGATGTGTTTATATTATGGTAGTTGCAGAAGGTATTAACCTCCATTTGTGACCATTGATGAGATTGGAATATTATGGAAGCAAGAAAAGACTTGGATATAACCCTAGAAGAGAAGTCGACTAAGGGAAATATTATATATTAATTATTTAGCACCCAGAAAGAGAAGTCGGCCTAGACACCCTGGCAAAAGAAGTATAAATATAGGACATCCGTCTTCATTTTATCCATATTTCTCAGAATTGCAGAAATACACTTGTGCGCACTGCAAAAGTCCAATAGTGCGCAAGTCTGGGGAGCAGCTGCTGCCGCAGTTTTGAAATCTGCATTTTTAGTTTTTCTAGGTTGGACTCTCTGATCAGTTTTGGTTATCTTCGCTTGGTGCATTAACCTTGGTTGGCTATTGGTTTGCTACCAGAATTATTCTCTCTATCAAGGTAAAGGTGCTCGGGGGTGGCATTAGTGCCTATGGTTGGGTGACAATATTGCTATATTGTCTATGGTTAAACGAGCACACCCACTTTACTAATAGGTTATGGGCCCACACCTTCTTCATTCAGTAAAAAAACTGGAATGAAGATAAGCCACAAAGTTATCAAGCTCGTTGAAGAACTAGCGCTAGGGTTTCTAGCAGGTGTAGTTACTAAAGAACTGTTGCTAGGGTTACTAGCAAGTGCAGTTGCAGAAACCCTAAAACCCTTGTCTAGCACCTTATGATGGAATACCTTACTCAAGGAGAATATGTTCTAGTGTGCCTTAGTCTAGCGCACCTCTTGGCACTCTCAGAATGCAAAAACATCAATATTGATATTTTGGGTCAAAGCTTGACCAGTTATCAGTCAACAGAAACCATGAATGAAAAGACGAATCATCTACACTATTCAACGCTCACATGAACTCTTGAAGATGACATGTGGATAATTGACAATGGAGATTCCAGGCATATGACAGGAGGCCAAGACAGACTCTCTAATATAAATGAAAAGAAAACATCGTACAAGGTATAACTTGGAGACAAAAACACTTACCCAATCAAAGGAATTGGTCAAGCCTTTGTCAAATTGAAAACATGTAACAATGTTCATTTGAATAATGTCTTATATGTACCTGGTTTAGAAAATAATCTTCTATCCATATCTTTCCTAAAAGACAAAGGAAACATAATAGACTTTGTAGATGGAGAAGTATTATCTTGGCTTAGAGACTCCAACATAGAGAATTCTAGAGTTATTGGAACCCGTGAAGGAAGACTATACAGACTACTAGAAACAAATGATGAAGCCCTTGTACATGATGAAGTCAATCCCAACGAACTTTGGCATAGAAGGTGTTCTCATATCAACTATCAATCATTACCCTTCCAAAAAAGTATGGTTGAAGGAATACTAGAACTACAGTCTACACATGAAGGAATTTGCAAAGGATGTGCTCTTGGTAAGAATGTTAAGAAACCATTCTCAAGCAACGATAATAGATCTAAGGAAATCCTAGATCTAATACATTCAGATGTTTGCAGTCCGATTTCAGTGAAATATCTAGGAGGTTCTCTTTAGTATCTAATATTCATATATAATCACTCAAGAAAGACTTGGTTATATCTCTTGAAGACAAAGGATGAAGTTTTCATCAAGTTTCAAGAATTCAAAGCAGAGATAGAGAGCCTCACAAACAAGAAAATCAAGACCTTAAGAACATATAATGGAGGAGAATATACATCCAAGGAATTTGTTTCATTTTTCAAATCATCAAAGGTTAGGAGGGAGCTAACTGTTCCCTATAACCCTAAAAAAAATGGTGTAGCAGAAAGGAAGAACATATCTATTGAAGAAAATGTGAAGGCACTATTGAACGATCGAGATTTATCTATGTATCTGTGGGGAGAAGAAGCCATGACAACAATATATGTTCATAACAGAAGTCCTCACTGCGTATTGAGGGATATGACTCCAGAAGAAGCCTTCTCAGGAAAGAAACCTAATGTGTAACACTTAAGAATCTTTGGATGCCCTGTTTACTTTCACATCCCCAAGGATAAAAGGAAGAAATTAGAACCCTCAAGAAAGAAGGGCATATTCGTGGGATACCTTGAATCATACAAGGCCTATAGAATATATATCTCGGAACAACATAAGGTTGAAGTCAGTAGAGACATAATCTTCAATGAAAATATGAATTTCAAGAAATCCATAGAAGAAACTATAGAATAAGAAGAGTATGAAGAGCCTAATGAGGAAAGCACATGTCTTCCAGAAAGTTAGAATGAAGAAAAAAAAAAACTTGATCATCCAATGCAACCATGTGAAACTATTGAATCAGACACGGTACCCAAAACCTAGAAACATCCATCTTGGCTTGAAGCTACCCTAAAATAAGCAGAAAGACTCAAAGACTGAAGTGGCACCTTCAGAAAAAGAAAAAATCCCAAGAGATTCTCCAACTATGCAACATGTATGACAAAGATTCTAAATGAAAAACCCACCACATTTGAAGAGGTAGCTCAGAAGAAACCATGGAAAGAAGCCATGAAATAAGAACACCAGTCCATCATGAAAAATGATGCATGAGAAATCATGCCTAGACCTAAAGAAAAATCAGTAGTAACCTTAAAATGGGTCTATAAGATCAAACATGCAGTAGACAGAAGCGTGGACAAATATAAAGCAAGGTTTGTAGCTAGAGGGTTCTCCCAGAAGGAGGGAGAAGACTATGACGAGACATTTTCTCCTGTTTCTAGATATACTTCTATTAGAGCCATTATGTCACTTGCTGCTTCAATGGGATGAAGTTTACATTAGATGGATGTAAAACCAAATTTCCTCAATGGATTAATTGAAGAAGAAGTATACATTGAACAACCTCAAGGATTTGAAGTACACTCTATATAAATTCATGTTTACAGACTAAATAAATATTTATATGGACTCAAGCAAGCTCCAAGATCTTGGTATGCCAGAATAGACAACTACTTAATAAGACTTGGTTTCTCCAAGAGTCATGCAGATCCAAATATTTACTACAAAGTCGTGAACAATGCACTTGTGATTCTATTGCTATATGTCGACGATTTATTCTTGATAGGTTAAGAGTCTCTCATCATCTAGTGTAAAAAGGAACTAGCTTCTGAGTTCGATATGAAAGATCTTGGTCTCATGCATTATTACTTGGGACTAGAAGTATGACAAAAGAACAGTGAAGTATTCGTTGGACAAGGAAAGTATGCAGTGAATATTCTTCAGAAGTTTGGAATGATGGATTGAAAATCCATGGGCACTCCTATGACCACATATATAATAAGAGTAAGAGACTCAGATTCTGATCTAGTAGACCCGTCCCTATATCGACAATTGATTGGGTCATTGATGTATTTAGTAAATACTCGACCATATATTTTCTTTACCGTAAACACACCAATCCAGTTCCAGGTGGAACCCATACATGAGCATTGGATAGCTGCAAAGCATGTTCTAAGATATATTCTTGGCATACTAAAATATGGTTTAAGATATACCACATTCAACGATATACAACTTCATGGATTCATAGATTCAAATTGGGCAGGAAGTGTAGAAGAAAGAAGGAGTACTTTAGGGATGTGTTTTAGCTTGTGCTCCGCTATGATATCTTGGGGCAGTAGGAAACAAAAGTCTGTCACACTCAACACAGCAGAAGAAGAATATATCACATCATGTGAGGCATGTACAAAAGCAGTATGGCTGAGAAAACTAATTTCTGGATTATTTGATCATGTTACAAATTCAACCATAATATACTGTGACAATCAGAGTTGTATAAGGCTATCAAAACACCTAGTATTTCATGAATGATCGAAACACATTGAGATCAAATACTACTTTATTCAAGATAAAGTCTAGGAAGGATAAGTGAAGCTCTAGTATATCCCGACAAATGAGAAAACAACAGATATCTTGACAAATCCTTTGTCTAGAATAAAGTTTGCATACTTACGAGCCAAGTTGGGGATCATGGAAATAAATCCCTTAGCCAAAAGGGAAGAAATGGATCTCCAGGTTGGGAGGGAGCATTGATATATAATTGATTTATGGACAATCATTTTCCATCTTGGAAAATGGTCCAGGATGGGAAGTTCCTTTCTAGTTTGGAAAGTGGTTTGAGATTTCTGACGAACAACCATTTTCCAGTTTGAAAAATGGTCCAAATCGAATGGTCATTTTCATAATGAAAATGGTTCGATAGATTTCTGATGTACCATAGACAAAGATTCCCCTTGTGGCTAGTGTGGGGGAATGGTCTAGGACAATATTTCTTCTTGGAAATCACTCTCAGTAGTGGTCAAGAAGAATGGTCCACCTCGCTGGGCAGTCATTCTTTCGAAGTTCACAGTTGTGAGCAGTTTCGAAGAATGGTCCATTTTGGAGGTTGGTACAGGGTATTCATTTCCTTAGGAAATGGTCCAGACAGTCATTCCGTAGGGAAAACTAATTCTCTCCAGGTTGCACTTTGTTTAGTGCCAAAGGAATGGTCAAGTTAGGTGAATGGTCCAGGTTCAACAGGACATGCATTCCCTAGGGCAGATTCATTCTCTCCAGGTTGCACTTTGTTTAGTGCCGGAGGAATGGCTCAGTTAGGTGAATGGTCCAGGCTCAGAAATCAAGGACAATTATTCTTCCATGCTTGGGAAGAATAGTCTAGATAGCCCATGGTTGATGTTTTATTTTCTGAGGGAAGATTCTCTTCCAGATCTCACAAATGTGAGTGGAAGAATGGCCCAGATGACTCAATTTATAGCATGATATTTTTTTTATGTGCAGGTTGATATAAGATGATATGAATGCTATGGAGGCTGTATGTCTCTAGTCAATAGATGTATGTTACCGTGGTGGATATGTTCCACTGGTTGTGACTATGTCTCATTGATTAAGTAGTCATGTACTACTTGGTGTGGTTGTGTACCACTGGATAGTAGTTGTGTACTACTATGGATAAACATAGTTGTGTTCTATTAGATGACATTGTACTAATTGTCGTTGAGATTATCCAGTTGGATAATGATGACAGTTCTCATGACTTGATCATGAGATAGCTTGTGTGGATATAATGATGCTACCGGTTGAATGGTCTGTTTATGCCCAAGACCATTACCTGTTATACCTCCCTAGCTAGGAGGGAGTGTTGATATTATGGTAACTGGGGGAGGTATTAACCTCCATTTGTGACCATTGACGATATTAGAATATTTCGGAAGCAAGAAAAGACTTGGATATAACCCTAGAAGAGAAGTCAACCAAGGAAAATATTATATATTAAGTATTTAGCACCTAGAAAGAGAAGTCAACCCAGACAACCTGACAAAAGCAGTATAAATATAGGACACTAGTCTTCATTTTAGCTAGATTTATCAGAATTGCAGAAATACACTTGTGTGCACTGCAAAAGTCCAGTAGTGTGCAAGTTTGGGGAGCGACTGTTACCACAGTTCTGAAATATTCATTTTTGGTTTTTCTGGGTTGGACTCTCTGATCAGTTTTGGTTATCTTCGCTTGGTGCATTAGCCTTGGTTGGCTATTGGTTTTCTACTAGAAATATTCTCTCTGTCAAGGTCAAGGTGCTCGGGGGTGGCATTAGTGCCTATGGTTGGGTGACAATATTGCTATATTGTCTATGGTTAAACGAGCACACCCACTTTACTAACATGATGCACATGTTTAGGTGATTTAATTATTGGATGTGATATACATGCTATGATCCTTGTGACTTATGAACCCCTATAGGGTGTACTTTCCCGATGGACATGTGCACATGAGGGAATGATTATCTCAGACCTTCATGAGGGCTCAAAGCCAATGGATGGATGATGAAACCCCAACTATTGGGGAAGAAGAGATTGAAGGCTTGTATTAGAAGAAGGAAGGACATTTCCTTTGGAGGCACTTTGGTGGACCTACACCCAGGGGATTGTGCCCTTCCCACCTAAAATTTGGCCTTTGGAGGCCATGGATTTCACCTATGCAGCCCTAGACACCATCTATTTTCTAGGGTTGTCACCTTGGGGCCAGTGCCGAGGTTATCGACACGTGTGGGCAAGGATTTTGGCCTTTGGAGGCCCTATGTTTCACTTCCTGTTTCAAAAATTTCATCATGGAGGCCCAACGTCACCCGTGAAGGGTATGATGTCACCCTTAAGATGGTATTTAGATACAAATTGATTTTATTTTTTCTAGAATTTAATTTTTGTAAGAGACTGGCCAGGTCGACTTGAGTTTTTGACCTAAAACTTAATTAAGGTCGAGTTTTTGTATAAATAAACAAAAAGTGACATTCATTTCATCATAAATTGTCATTGGGAGACAATAGGTCTTAAATTTTCGCCCTCTTGAGGAGTGTTTGGATGAAATAGTGAGGCACACCTCTCTTAGAGGCTCTTTTCTTGCAACTTGGATCAAATCTTGTGGAGTATTTTGGCAATCTAGTCTTTTATTACTTGATTATTCTTGGTGAAATAAGTAAATATGCAATTGTCATTTCATTTTGAATGATTATGGTATATTTTATTATTCATGTTAAATATTATGAAATTGCTTGCTTGAAAAACCCTAGGAGTAAAGGACTTAAGGTGTTACTTCTTTGCTCTTCATTTTCTAGACTTTGCTAAAGAGGTTTAACCTAGACATGCTTCTAAAGCCCTAAAGCTCTAGCACTTTAGAAGCCATTGCCTAGTTGTTGCTGCATTAAATACATTTCAATAGTGTAAGGAGGAGGAAGGCGCTAGGGTATAGAAGTGCCTACTCTCTAGTTAGCTCATCTCCGTAAAGTTTGGATCCTAGAGGACTTAAGGTGCTACTCCTCTAAAGATCCTCCCTTTTATTTAGACAAGTATAATCATCATTTTTCTCCAAGTAAATGTTTTCGACCTCTTGACTCCACAACCCCTTAAAGGCACTAGCCTCTATTCTCTTTGGTTGATTGATCAAACAAACACTCAAACTTTAAGCTCTCAATCCTTCACTAACCAAAACTAACACTAACTTAGCCTAGACAACTAATTTTATTGTTGCTATTATAATTGTTTGATACAACCATCCAACTGCAACAAATTTTTTGCATACTTAACATTAATTGCTAGCTAATTACTTCAGAATTAGTTTGTGACAAGTTACTATCATTCTATATACTAAATGCCACACTTTTATTGTCTTTTAAAGCATTTTCTGAAGAGTATTCTTGTAGATGAAAAATGGCTCCCTAGATTCACTGGTAATGATGGGGTTAGAGCTAAAGATCATATGGATAATTTTTGGGATTTATTTCAACTCCACCCTATCAGTGATGATGATGAAGATTTGGTGATGAAACTTTTCTCTGCCACTCCTCATGGAGATGCTAAGAAATAGTATAATAGTCTCCTTGATGCCAACATCACATGTATGGACCAATTAGAAGAAACCTTTCTCAAGAAATGGAATATTAAAATAAAATATATCCACATGTTGATAAAAAGACTTAAATATGTGAAAAAAACTATGAACGCGATTGTCAAGAATTTCCATACCAGGTTCGAGAATTTGTTACAAAAAATTCCTAGAAATCATCATCCTAAAGACAAGTATCTCGTTTATCTCTATACCAATGCACTTTCAACACAACTAGGATTCCTCCTTGATCAAAAGGAGCCAAGAAAAATCCAAGAATCCTTTCATATGGCTATAGAAATCGAGGCAAATATCTCCTCGACCAAGGGAGAACATCTCTCTACTCTAGAAATCAAGGTTGATGACCCCAAAGATACCCCAAATACTCTCAGTCTGGAGAGATTATATTCCCTTGAGATCTTTGTTAGTAAATTCCAAGAAATATGGGAACAATTCATCGACCAACAAGAGGTTGAGGAGAGAGATCTTAATGAAGGTTACCACTCCGAGGAGGAAGAGCGAGAATTTACTCATGCTTATTCCAAGGATAATGAGGACCTGGTTGAAGAGCGAGAGACTGAAGATATCAAACATGATGATGAAGTATTAATGCGTGTTCTTCCCTCTTATGAAGCCATCCAAGATCCTATTCCTCCTGCAAAAGAAGAAGAAAATGAGGTTAGTCATTTTTCTTTTCAGGTTTTTGATGATACCCTATTCCATGATTCATAAGGTGAATAAGTAACAGAATCCTTGGACAAGCCAAACCCTCCATCTTGTGATAAAGGTGAAAATGTGATTGAAGAGGCGAGTCATGAGGATGAGGTACTGATACTTTCTCTTCCATTTGATGACGTCATCCAAGCCTTTGAAGCTCCTGCACGGGAAGAACTGAATACGGTAAGTTGTTTCCCTTTCCAAGATTTGGATGATGCTTTATTTTATGATTTGGAAAGTGAAAAGGTGTTAGAGGATCCCTTGGATGCATTAAGCCCATCATGTTATGATAAAGGTAATGACATGGTTGATAATATTGATGAGTTCATACATGTTGGAAAACATAAGTGGGATGTGATTAGGTATGATGGGATCCCATTTATGACATTACGGGTCATTTCAAAATGTTTCCTTTACAACTATCATATGAGGTTACTACTAATTTTGACATTCGACAACAAGGAGATGATGTAGTTACATACGTTTTCCAAGTACCCAAGGGTGACCTAGTTCTATGTTATCCTGATGATTTTCAGTCATACCTTGATGATTTTGATGAGTATTCCTTTGAACACTTGGATTTATTCTATGAAGATGATCAATTTTTCGGTCATATCTTCATCATCTCTACTATGAAATTTTTCCAGATGATCATCATTATTCTTGATGTAGCATTTACTTCCAAATAATTTGAAATGCTTGATTGATGAAGGTCGACCAAACCAAAAATCATATGGAGTTTTATCATTGTTCGGCCTTAGATGCGCTTTGTTTAGAATATGAACAACCATGTGAAAAACCTCCACCTAGAAGGTTTGTGGAATGTCCCTTTCACTTATCATAGCCCTTTCCATCTACTGAACTGATCTATTTTTGCATTCTACAACTCCATTTTGTTGAGGAGTACTTGGAATAGTATATTCTCTTTTAATTCCATGTCCATCACATAATTATTTGAAGTCTCTTGATAGAAACTCTCCTCCTCTGTCTAAGCGAATTGCCTTTAACTTCCTTCCTGTCTAATTCTCAGCTAACTCCTTAAACTTTTTGAACTTCTCAAACGCATTAGATTTTTCTCTCAGAAAGAAAACCCACGTAAGTTTGGAGAAGTCATCAATGACTAGCATAAAATAGCATTCTCCTCCAATACCTTCCTTTCACGATGGTCCACACAGATCCATATGAACAATTTGAAGTGGTTTCTTTGAATATGTGAAACTCTTTGATTTGAATTGAGCACGAGTCAACTTCCCCATTTGACATGATTCACATACAGAGTTATTAGGCTTAGATATTGTTGGAAGGTGTTAGCACAATATTGGTTTATGCCTCA
>ML832797.1:33099-44429 GCA_009831015.1 Picea engelmannii
ACAATAATATCTCACTTGGATGTTAAACATACTAAGATGATTTAGCTCAAATCGATTTCTTATAAGAGTTTATTTCACACTCCTATCGTGCATTTATACTATTGTACCTAGCAGTCCCATGTTTGACCTATTCATGGTCACTAACTGGTTTATGTCATCTTAATTTAATATGGAGATTTACAAAAAAATCAATGTTGATGAAGTCCGTGTAATAGAATATTTCCAAATTTAACGAAATATGTGTTCTCTCATATATTTCCTTATTTATTCACCTTATTTTTTGATCTATTGATGTGACTACCATTTTCTAAATCAGTGGGATGTTTTCTTGTTTTACATTTGAGTTATGTGTTTATTTTGAATCCTTGAACCATATTTCAACCATTTTCTAAAACCCTTAAAAATACCATTGCAATAACATGATGATGTCCTAGCTTGCCCTCTCACAGTCAAGTGCATATTTAGGGACTAACAATAGGGAATTTGCATCCATGATTGGAACTGTGCTTCTGTTGTTCCCCATTCACAAGTAATTCTCAGTGACATGGTTGCATTCATATTCATTTTTTGTTGTTTTCTATTTCTAGTTTGCAAGTAAGAATTTTCAATACTGGGAATGTCTGAGTCAAAATCCTCTTGCAGAACATCTTCGTATGTGACTAATACGACCAAATAAACAAGAGTGTAATGTTGTTTTGGTATTGTTCTTGAACTTCAATGTTTGACACAAAACCTACCTCTGTCGCAACCATAGTGACATATAAAAAATGAAATCGTTGTATTTTTTTGTTACTGAAAACCATACGTTTGGTGAATTTTTTTCATGTTATTCCCTTCCAAAATGTCTTGTTCCCCTTTAAATGTCAATGATGGAAATAGAACCCACCTTTGTTGTTTCCATAGTGAGATATAAAAAAGGAAATTGAATGTTCTCCTCGTATTTTCTATTCCTGAAAACCATACGTTTGGTGCATTTTTTTCGGGTTGTTCCCTTCCAATATTATATGCCCAATTCCATGTCCTAGACATCAAACCATAGCTCATTGGAAAATATCAATGAAAAAAAAAATACGAGGAACAACCTGAAAAAAATGCACCAAACGTATGGTTTTCTGGAGCAGAAAATATGAGGAGAAAATTTGATTTCCTTTTTTATATGTCACTGTGACTGTGATAGAGGTGGGTTATGTGTTGATCATTCACATTCAAGAACAATACCAAGGAAGCATTGCACTCATGTTTCTCTGGTCATAGTATTCACATAAAAATATATTTTGCAAGAGGATTTTGACTAAGGCATTCCCAGTATTGAAAATTCTTACTTGCAAACTGAAAATAACAAACAACAAACAACAAATAGGAGTGAAACCCTGGCACTGAAACTTACCCATGAATTGGGAATGTTAGAAACATAGTTCCAATCATGGATGCATAATCCCAACCATGCAAGTTGCAAAAATAGGTCCAACAGCAGATGCAGGACTTCAAACTTCCAAAGTTGAAGCAAACAATATAAAAAAACAAACAAAAAACCAATGAGCCAATTGATCAGACACTTTTTTGTGACTACTATCAGACTATTATTTTGTGACTGAATTACAAAATAAAGGGAGTGAGCATGACCACACACTGTTGTGGATAGAGGGTTCATCGGTCTATGGAAATGACAACAACTCACATATTGAGAAGTTTTTGGAAAAATACATAACATGCAACACAGATCATTTGGATCCAGAACTTGCCAAAGTTCATAGACATTATCATACAAGAAGTAGTAGAAAATGAAAAAACTCACATTTCAGATACAACTTCCCTGTGCCACCAATGAGAACAATAAGAATCATAGAGCCAATTAGTTTAGAGGATGATGTTCTCATTGGGAAATATAAATCTTTGTTCTCATTTCTAGAACAAGGAGACTTTGATGACTTAATGAGATTCCAAGGCTTTTTGGAAGAGATAAATCTAACAAAAGATGAGTACATCCAAGCCATAGAGTCTACACTTAAACAACCAACAGTTTTGCTTAAACGAAAACTTTCACATATTTGGAACAACAATTTCTCCAAGGACTAGCCAGTTATGTGGAATTCAAATAAAGACACACAATATATCCTCAATGCATATGCTACAATATCATATTGTACCTCATACATGAAAAAGGTTGAGAAATCTATGAGAAGTGCATTCAGAAGAATACACAAAGAACATGAAAAAAGTCATCTTGATGCTATGCAAATGATACATGCACTTGGAAATACATTACTCGATCTTCAAGAAATATCTGCTCAATAAGCGGTCCACATTACACTTTCCCTTCCCCAGAACTCTAGTTCAAGGAAATGTGTCTTCATAAAAACATATCTACTTGAGAAACACAAATTGGAACATTGTTTACATTTGGGCCACCAAAAATACTATTAAAATAAATTAATATGAAAAATGTTGAAATAAATATAAATAACATCTCTTTAAACTTGAACGAGAGTTTGTTGAGCTCCAACTATATTTCATAGCCGATAATGCTTTTCCCATAGTTAATGTGTTTCTATGGCTTGATAATTATCAGACTAAGTGTTGTTGTATGAGGGATAAGGTTCTTTTCTCCCTTTCTTTTTCCTCTTCTATACTTACCCATTTTTCCTTTTTCTTCTTCCCCTCTATTATCCATTTCCGGTTCTCTATTTAGTTGCGTTTATATGCTTCCAGATTCCCTGGGTGGAAGACTGACAAATCCTCATATCCATATATATATTCACATCACGAGTCCAGTCGATCATCGTTCGTTTCCATACTTAGTCAATTTTATGGGTGCGGGTTCCCGGGTAGGCGCTATCGAACTCTCATGCCCCGTGTTCAGGGTATACATCTTGCACCCAAAATTCGTTGATCTATAGTTCGACCCCAGACTCCTCGAAATCACATGTCTCACTCTACCTACGATGAATTTTTCTTCCCGCCCTACCTTTCCATACTTAGTCGATTCTTCAAAGTTTTGCGGGTTCATGGAATTCTGGGTTCACAAAAGTTTGAAAGCATTTTTTGCTCCCCTCCATCCCCGCCACCTTCGCCCCTTCCCAATGCACATTAATTATGATTTTAGTAGTGACAACTCACCACGTAGGTTCAAAAAGATTGGCATTAATAAGAGGAAAGATCAAGGACATCTCCCATTAAAACGCATTAATGGGAGAATATTATGGGATCTGATGATTTTTTTGTGTCGATCTTGAATTGGAATAAAATTGTTAGTTATTTTACTTTTTTTAAGGCATCATCATAGTAAAAATGTAATATTGTGCTAGCCCACTGTCATCTACAAAGGTGTTGATGTCATGTCACTCTTTAATATTGTGCATATATTACACCTTGTCATATTTGAGAATATTCTTGCATATGAAAATGTTAACTCATATATTTTCTCTATAGCCTATGCGTTTGAGTAGAATTTTCTAGCCGAAAACACCCTTCGAATTGGAACATGGTTTACATTTGGACCGCAAAAATAATATTAAAATAAAATAATGTGAATAGTATTGGAATAAATATAAACAAATTCTCTTTAAACTTGAACCTGAGTTTTTTGAGCTCTAGGTATATTTCATAGATGAGAATGTTTTTCCCATAGTTAATGTTTAAATCCGTGAGTTCCTGGATTGATGCTATCGAACTCTCATGGCCCCTCTTCTGTGATATACATATTGCACCCAAAACTTTAGTGATCTACGATTCCACCCCAAACTCCTTGAACTTGCAAGCTTCACTCTACCTATGATGAGTTTGTCTGGGTCTGTTTGATTACCCCACCTTTCCATACTTAGTCAAATATTCACTTCTTGTTGTCGCAGATTCGTGGGTTAGAGGACTCTTAGGTTCAGAAAAATTTGAAAGAATTTATCATTCTCGTCCATCCCCGCCACCTTATCACACTTCCCAATGCAAATTACTTATTATTTTTATTATTGAAAACTCACCGCACAGGTTCAAAAATATTGGCATTAATAACGGAAAATCTCACAGATATCTCCCATTAAAATGAATTAAACCAAGATCTACGGGAGATTATATTATCATCCTCCAGTGTTCATTTTAAATACTACCAGGACACAATTCCTCTCATGTGTTTCAATACAAAAAAATCTTCATCAAATAATTATCTTTTCTCACAGGAACCCTAGATGCACCCAGTTGCCTAATATCGAATTGGAAGAGGTCAATATTATGGGATCTGAATTTTTTTTTTTGTGGATCTTGAACTCAAAAAAATTGTTGTTTACTTTAGTTTTTTTAATGCATTTTCCCCACCTTTCCATACATAATCGATTCTTCACCTCCGGTTGTCATAGATTCATGGGTGCCCGAGCTCCAAGGTTCATAAAACTTTCAAAGAATTTTTATCTCTTGTCCATCCCTGCCAGCTTCGCACCCTTCCCAATGCACATTAATCATGATTTTATTAGTGACAATGCACCACACATATTCGAAAAGATTGGAATTAATAGGAGAAAATGTCGAGGACATTTCCCATTAAAACACATTAAACCAAGATTTACAGGAGATTATATTATCATCCTCGAGCGTTCATTATAAATACTTATTCCCATTTCCCTCTATCATCGAAAACTTGGGTTTTAAGTTGCCTTCCTTGTAATGTTACTGGTCATTCACATATGAGACAACTTAGAGATTCCATTCAGGCCCAATTGAAAGATGAGGGAGTGGTTTTATGTGATGTCATCTTTGAGGGAATAAAATTTGGTTAGCCAACAGAAGCTCAGACAAAAAAATTCAAGTATCTTATGATTGGTATTCTCCTTGTATTCTATCCTTTGGTTGGTTTAAAGGCTTTCTTGAATATTTGTATCTTGAACTTCTTTGTTTTATTGCTGGAAACTGGAAGGAACTTTCAAGTCACCTACAAAATGGTCCTTTGTTGAAGTATATAAATTCTTCCAACAACATAGATTTGGAAAGTGTATCAAATGTTGTAGACCACACCAGAATTGATCTTTTGTCAGAGGAGTCGCACATATCATGGATTAAAAAATGGTCTGAAATATTCAGAAGTGATGCCAAATATTACTCCATGCTTGAATATACTCAAAAGGAAATTATAAATTTGGATCCTCATGAAGGTGAGAAACTGTATGAGTGGTTGAATCAACATCCTAAAATTACAAAACTTTCTATCTCAAAGTTTGTTGAGCGACTTCTGGATGTCGTAACAAACTCAAAAGAAATTCAAATTCTATATCAATGTTTGTTGAGCGACCTTTGGATGTAGTTACAGACTCAACATACAATCAAATTTCTATCACTACTACACATTTGTTTCACTATTCCTATGTAAATAATTACATCTGGGTCGAAGATCTTACCACTCTTTGCAAGAATATTCTCCTAGTGGTTGAAGGTGGGTATATAATCAGGGAACGAGGCTCTCAAAAGTTTCTGATGCCTTCATCGACGAGTAACTGGGAAAATTTAATGGGAAGGAATTTTGGACTATGGACTTTGCAACACTTTCTAAAGATTACTTTATACTACCACCTTCTGCAGGAAGTTTGACATATTCAGGTAATGATTTGGTTTCTTAAGATCACCTTTTACTACCACCTTCATGTAATGATTTTGTTTCATTCTTTAGAAGAAAACTTGATGTAGTAGATATTCCATATCTATTTCCACCGAATATCAATCTTCCTGTTGTTTCCCATGCTTTGAATAAGGGGAATTCATTTCTTCTATTGTAGTAGATCTGATATTTGAAAAAAAAAGGAAGTTGCTCGATGCTTGAAGTATTAACTTGTGTGCTTCAAATAAATTTTCATCACATCACCGCAAGAATATATCAAGTTGTTCATCAGGATCATACGTCGGTAAGAACATAGTGCCTTCCTCATCGTAGAGTGCTTCCATCCACATCTTGGTTTTGCAAAGATGCTTTTATTGCTAGCTTGTTTCTTTCTCCTAGTGGTGGATCCTTTTATCCCAACTAACATGATGGAAATAAACTAGATCTAGGGATTTCGATCACTTCCCAAGATCTAAGTTGACTATATATTAATTTCAGTTGAATAAAAGTATTTATGTGTGAAACCTAATGTTAGACATAGAAAATACAATTTTTTATTTTTTTAAATATAAAATAATGTATTTTTTTAACACAACATTGGTCAAAAAGTTTGAGGCGTTATTTTGGATTCACATCCTTCAATAATGTAAATTAATTACACAATTAATATTGCTTCTAGAAATGAATTTGATCTGTCGTCGACTATGACAATTTCATTAACACTGAAGTGTCTAGATAATAAATGTTTGACATGCACCTAATGTCAAGGTCATCATCGCATAGAAAACCCAACCTCCAAAGATGTCTAGACTCACAACAACATTGTAATTGTCATGATAAAGGAACGCTAAATTCAATGCTCTTTTGCAGGTCTGACAACCCTACAATCTAAGTTCTTTGACAATGACAAGCCTACTTGTTCACCGCATTACCACCCTGCAATCGATGACATTGTTCCCATTTCCACCACCACTACCAATGTCCAAATATGAAGCTATATGGAGCCTAGAATCACCGCCAGTGTCGATGTCTGAAGATGAGGAGACATGGAGCCTGGAGTCACAACTTGATATACTTTTACATCTGTTCAATTGCATGTAGGTTTATGTTCTAGTGGGTCATGTTGTGTTGCATATGAATACTGTCCATCTGTGCAAACCCAAGCTAGGGATGGAATCACTCTATGACCAGGAAGGTACTCTGTGCTTATAGACCTATGATCCTGATCAATAACTTGAGAGACCTTTGTGGCGAGGCGATGGAGATTTGAACTAGAGAAGTTAATAATTCAAGCATCAATCAAATTCCTCATTCTCTAATTGAGATGGGCGATAGACTGGCCCATTGGGAAGCGATGCGTCAAGGTTCAAATCGATGGGGTTCTTGACTTGGCAGTGCAGAGGTACCTCGGTAGGTGAGGATAAGATATCTGAGTATTCTTCCATGAACTTATCTACTTTTTTCTTCTATGTGGAGAGGTCAGTCATAGAGACCCTAGATGTGGATGTGATATTTATCTTATTCTGAGAGAAAATCACGAAGAAGACAAACTTCCCTATCTGAGAGATGAACTTCCTACATTGCTTAGCAGAGATCAAGGAATTTGCACTAGGTGTGACTGCCTCGGTTATCCTGTACAATTTCCTACTCAAAGTAATAATAAAACTACGAGGCCTAGAATCATATACAACATGACGTTTCCATAAATAAGGTTGGCCCAGAAGAACATCACAAACTTCTAGAGGAGAAACATCACACAATACCTCGTCTTTGAAGGGCTTGATGTCGTATGATATTCGGTATTGTTGGTTGACATGGAGATCGCTTCCTTAGCGGAGACATCCAATGGTGTAGGGTTGTGGGTGCAACATTGTCAGCAGGGCCAACTGCTTGATGACCTCTGCTGAGATGAGGTTATTCTTTCTACCGCTATCAACGATGAAGTGCAACAGGGTGCCTTTTACCCACATCTGTGAATGGAATAGGCAATCTCCTTCTTCTGGCTCATCTGGTTCACCAGGCTGGAGCTTGGTGGTAGCAACTGTAGCACTAGGTTCTGCATCAATGATTTGTCTTCCCCTTTCTAGTTCTAGATCAGATTCAGAACCTGCATCTAATTCAGAGGATTTCACTTCGGCTAGTAGTGACTGCTTTGAGCGACAGTCAGTAGTGTTATGCCAAGGGATCTTATGGAAGTCGTGCCACTTCCTGATATCTTTCTTTATCTTTTCAGTGTCATTCTTTTCTTGCGGCTTGAACTGGTTGCCCTGATACTAGCCATATTTTCTCTGTCCTTTTTTCTATGGGTTGGGGCCACCCTTTCCTACATTTTGTTGTGAGGGGTTCCCAGGCCCAAAGTGTTGTGTCTTTTGTTTGAGCTTCTGCTCAATTTTGACGACATATCGCTAGTCCACGCCCAAGGATGAGATGTCCAGAAATTCCATTTCTGTCTAGATGTATCTATGCAGAGCACCAGGATACTTGAGCACCAGATGTCGCTCTAAATATTTGATACTCATCTTGGTCCACAAGATATGGAAGATATTTGTGAAATCTGGTACTACTTGGTCTCTTTCTTGTCGCAGTGTGGTCCATTTGGTATACACATTGTCATAACTTTCGACATGGTAGTATTTTTCCTTAATAGCATCCTTGAAGAATTCCCATGTGGCTGTGACTATAAATAATGAGGTTTCCTCTATTTCCTTTTGCTCACAGAAAGTTTCCCACCAATCTTTGACATGGGGAACATCTTTGAGGAGCACAAAAGTAATATTTTCTCTATTCGAAAAGTTATGGACAGAAAAATACACTTCTAGTAGATTCAACCACTTGTCTACAACATTTGCATCGATATGACCTTCAAATATAGGAATATTGAAGTTTATATGTACCTTGAAGGGGGCGGCGCCTCCACTTGAAGAAGATGTGTCATCTGTTGGTAGTGGACAAAGGATTTGCGTGAAACTATCCATCATCTTGTTCCTTTGATACCATTGATCTAGATTTTATGAGCATAATGAAATGACTACAGATTATTAATAGTTGCTTGACACAAAATAGCAAAGATATAGTAAACATTGGTTGTGTATTCAATAAGGAAATAAGCTGAAACTGTAAAATGCAGTGGAAACAAGCTTGTTGGAATGGTGGCGGCTTATCTCTGAGAAGAGATGTTATGACTGCACTCATTCCCAAGAAGATGATTACAATCAGTCTCTGAAGGAATTTTTACAATAAACAGGAATGCCAAAAACCCTAGACATCTAAAAAGCTAACCCTAGGATATGAAGCACCAAAAGTCATGTGGGCCCCATTTGGGTAAGTTAGTACATCAACTTCGTGGGGTTGTAACTTTTGCATACGATCTCCGTTTTAGGCATATGATAGCCCACTGGAAATGTATATTCGAGGAGATTCATTTTTGGGGCAATGTCAAATGAAATTCCATATTTCTCCTTATTTTTCCAAAAAACATCGTTTAGGGCCTTAAAACAGCTCTAGAAGTGAAAAATTGCTAAAAATAGTAAATTACCAAAATTGCGAGAAAACTGTTTTGAGCCAGTTAGAAAAGGTGGATGGCCACCGATATCCATCTGGATCTCTTTTCCATACAATTATAGGTGATAATTTTAAAGGAATAGGATGCAAACCCCTTGAGGGTATGTTTCTGACCTTCCTTAGTGAAACTCATGTATAAATTCTTGGAATCCATGGTGATAGGTACCAAAGTGTCTAACCATTCTACCTTAATATGTAACATCATGTTCTAATGAGCACACTTATATTGAATTATTTTTTGAGGACACTTGCGTGCAAGTGATATGGTTATTGTACATTATGATTTCGTTTCAATTATGAGTTATATATGATGATGATGATGTATTGTGATTTATTGTTACTTTCAGATGTATATGTATTGACATATATTATTGATGAGTTCTCCTGAGTGTGAAGGACACATGATAGGTTATGGATGTTGATGACATAAATGGACATCCTTGGACTCCAGATTGATTCATGGAGTGGATTGTATTTTGTTTGAGTATTTCATTTTACGCACATGTAATGTATGATTGATTACAATATGATTTATGTATATGGATTATTGACACTGTTCTTGTTTGTGGATGCAAGATTGAAGATGTTTCTAATCCAACTCACATAAGGTGTAAAGGGTTCATGCACAAAAGCCATACATTTGAGGGAGAGTTGTGGCAGCATCCCTGTCACAGCCTACTAGCACTCTCGTCGTGACCTAAATACATGGTTAATGAGTACCACGTTCTGAGAGGTACATGATGTCATGAGGGTAGACTGAGAAAATCAGCCACAAGGAAATCTAAGGGGCACACAATAAGGCAGAATTTGTTTTCCTTAGAATCCCTTAGTATCTCACAAGGTTGACCGAGTGGATTTTTGACTCCAAGTGTTGGACAAACTTCCAAAACTAGTCAAAGGTGAGTGACACCCTTGGAGCATGAAGGTGTGTCTTCAAGGGAACATCATGTAATTAAACATGAATCAATAAATCTAGGTGGACTAGAAAACAATGAAACGTTTCGACCTTGTCAGAACAAAATATTAATTAGTGAGTAAATTGTAAACTTAGAAGCCTAACAAGAGTCTAATCCTAAGACTAAGTCTAAGTCTAAGTTTAATTAAAGGACTAAATAAAAATATCAAATAAATTAAAGATAATTGAGAATAAATGAAACTCTAGTAAAAAGGGGAATACAAATTTAAAGGTTGGGTAAAATGTACATGCGTGCATGAAAATAATAAAAAGGATTTTTAAAATAGAAAGAAATTAAAACATGAGACAATAGATGTAGACATAGAATGGTATCTTGAGTCAAAGTACCTCAAATCCTAACTAAAAGGAGACTCATAATCCAATTCAAACTAAGATCTAGTTAGGGGACACTCATTAAATGGGAATTTGGGGAGCTAAGAGACATCTAAGAGAGAAAATAGGAACACATTGGGGAATGCGAGGGAAAATGGATTTTTAAATAATAAAAAGAAAGGGTAATTACCTGTGCAACTTGGGGAGAGTGTGACAAGTGTGTAGGTGAATAATGTTAATTAAATTAATTAAAAATTTAATTATTTGTGCATGAGGACATGTTTCATTGGGAATTTTTCTATAAAGAAAATGCAGAAGAGGAGAAATGGATCTCACTTTTATTAGTATTGTTATGTTGTCAAATTTTTTGTTGATTGTGTTTTACTTGTGAGAGTTGGGATACCAAGCTTGTGGAAATAGTGGAAGCTATTCCTTGTGAGGAAATCTTGGTGCTATTGGTTTCTAGTTTGTGTGCATGGCCCCTTTACCAATCAGAGGGCTAAGGGGGAAGAAGAGTACCCATAGCGTTGGCTGGGAGGTACCGATGAAGTCTTGGATTTGGAAAGAAAGGTTAGAAGGAAGTCATGTAATTCTTCAGGTGCAAAAGATACTCAAGTTATTCTTATTTCAAGGATCACCCTCATCTATCAACGATTGATTTATGGTACTTTAAGTTGATATTTAAATTGAATATTCTTGTACCCAAATTATTTAAATGTTATTCTTGAAGATAAGTTGGATGCCAAATTCCCAAGAAACGTTTATTTTATTAGGCAAAATAATATTTATGCAACTAGATTTATCGTAGAATTGTTGATAGATTAATTAGCGTGCTAATTATCGTAAATTCCTTGAGAAGATATGGTGTAGTCAATTATGGTATTGTTGATGTAAAAAAATTAAATT
>ML832798.1:17760-52348 GCA_009831015.1 Picea engelmannii
TCTAGGATGTGGACCAAAAGTTCAAAAGACTAAAAGGTAAGTTAAAGTACCCTATTAATAATACAAATCATAGACATTTTTTTGTTAATTCTCCGTTGCCACACTTGAAGTATCCTTTGAGACAACATAAATTCCAAAGTTAAGCTGAGGCTTTACAAGCAACCTTACAATTAGAGGAAAATAAGTACAAGCATACAAATCCACTTGTGGAAGATTTGAGATAAGATCTAAAGAACTTAACATAATCATAGATAATACACCATGCAAAGATAATCAAGGAAACATAGGAGGATTCAGAGGAGGAGGCTATGGAGGAAGAGGCTTTGGAGGAGGTTGAGGACCAGTAGTTTTTCATAACTATCAGAAACCAGGGCATGATGCAAGAGAATTCCCACGTTCACATGCGACATGTATGTATTTTCACACAACAGACAATGAGACATAATATTGTTCGACATTTTTGGTGAAGATACAGGACAAGAGGAACCAGAATAATCAGAACATACAATGGATTGATGTGGAAAACATTGAAGAGGATGGTAAGAAGATCAACATAATTACTAGAGGAGGAGCCAAGACAGGAGAAGATGCAAAAAATAAGGACCGGGATCAATACCAGTGGGTCAGGAAGAATATCGCACCTGAACAGATGTTTAATGGATGCAAAGAGAAAGAGATATTCAAATATGCTAGACATGAGATTCTGAAAGAAAACAGTGTGTCTACTTCAAGGACAAAACCAAAATATGAGATACTAGTGTATGGCATGCCTCCATTATTTGATCAGACCAACAAAGAGTAGTCTTTAGAGAAAGTACATAATTTAAGAAACTTTTTTGGGTCATGTGTAAAATTGTTGAATGGTAAAAAATTGTTACAAGTACTGCAGATTTTGTTAGAAAAGTGTAACTCTTGTGAAGAAGGGGTAAAAAGAGTAAATCATATCCATAAGAAGAAGAACAAGAAGGTAATTTAGATTGAATGAAAACATCAAAGATTTCAATATGGGGGATATCATACTAGACTTAGGGTATGAAGTCAATGTTCTACCAAAGAATATTGGGTATGTGTTATATTCTTTGCACAAATAGCTCTAGTGGCTGCCATGTATTCAACTTTTGTAGTTAAAGTGCCACTACAAATTGTATTTTCCTGATCCAACTGATTTCACCTCCAAACAGTTTAAACACATACTCACTTGTAGAACTCCTATGATCCAGATATCCATCCCACTCTACATCCACAAAGCCATGTATGTCCAACACCCTGTCCAATCCTAGTCTTCCTTGGTAGAAAAATCCATAGCTAACAGTGCCACACAAATACTTGAAAAACCCTTTTTACTATTCTCCAGTGCTCCTTCCCTGGTTTTGACATATACTTGCTCAAAACTCCCACTGCATGTGCAATGTCTGGTCTAGTACAGACCATTGCATACATCAAGCTTCCAACTACACTCGCATATGGAGCACGAGACATGTCCTCCTCTTCCTATGTCATAGAACCTGTGGAAGAATCAGAATGGATCAGGCCTATGGTGGTGCAGGAAAATAAGCAAGGAGGGATTAGGATTTGTGTACGTTTGAGAAAATTGAATGATGCTTTCCTACATGATCCTTTTCCTACCAGATTTACAAACGAAGTTTTGGAGAATGT
Source organism: Picea engelmannii (assembly GCA_009831015.1). NCBI lineage: Eukaryota > Viridiplantae > Streptophyta > Pinopsida > Pinales > Pinaceae > Picea > Picea engelmannii. Next base: position 19,417 of record ML832798.1, read on the forward strand.
AAGGAGTCAAGAAGCTTATTCATTTACATATGGGTTTTCAGGATAACATCATATTAGGATAGCACTAGAAGATAGAAACAAGACTACATTTGATACAGAGTGGGGATCATTTCAATATATAGTTATGCAATTTTCATTAAAGAATGCGCCAAAATTTTTCTCAAGAGTACTAGTAGCAGTCTTTAAGGACTTTATTCACAAGTTTTTAGAAGTTTACTTGGATGATTGGATAGTGTTTATTTTATTAAAATATCATGTTGAAGTATTAAGTTTGATCTTGGATAGATGCAGATAGTGTCATATATTATTGAATATTAATAAATGTATTTTTAGCGCACCTTTTGGTATTTTGTTAGGGCATGTGGTGAGTAAACAGGGTCTGTTGGTGGATCTTGCTAAAATTGTTGTCATAGTTAACTCACCACCACCAAAATCAGTGCACTGATTGAAGAGTACACTTGGTCATACACGGTATTATAGGAATTTCATAAGAGGATATGCATAGATTACTGCACCAATGGAGAATTTGTTAAAAAAGGACACTAAGTATCAGTGGAATGATGAATGCCAACAAAGTTTGGATATCTTGAAGGAAAAGATGGTTACTGCACCGATTTTATTATTTCGAGATTGGGAAAAAGAATTTCAGGTGCATGTAGATGCATCTGCAATAGAATTAGAATCAGTCTTGACATAATCAGGAGAAGGTGATATAGATCACCCTATTTCCTTCACAGCAGAAATTTATTAGATTCAGAACATAACTATAACACTACAGAAAGAGAAGGATTAGCTATGGTGTATGCTTTGCATAAATACATACATTACTTGTTAGGGAAACACTTCAAGATGTTTACAGATCATTCTGCTCTCAGATATTTAGTCAATAAGCCAGTGTTGGGGGGAAAGATATGCAGATGGCTACTTTTATTCCAAGAATTTGAATTTGAAGTTGTGGTGAAACCTGGAAGATTGAATGCAGGACCAGATCACTTATCTGGGATAACTAATGGAGAAGAACCTAGTAACTTAGAAGACAACTTTCCATATGCACAATTGTTTTCAATATAGATAGTTGATGAGTACTTTGCTAACATTACTAAGTTTTTGAGTACAATATTTGCACCAAGTTAATTTACTACTGTGCAGAAGAAAAATTTGGTGGTCAGAGTTGCAGACTATCAATTTATTGTAGGTCATTTATACAAATTGGGAGAAGATGTGTGATGGAGCATGAAAGGCCTATCATTTATCAAAAGCACATGAAGGGATTATTGGAGGACACTACGTAGGACAATCTACCACGTAGAAGGTATTGCGTGGAGGATTATGGTTGCCAACAGTTCATAAGGATTCAAAGGAATAATGTCAGAAGTGTGATGTCTGTTAGAGAGATGGGAATCCATACAGGAGGGACGAGATTCCATTGAGGCCTCATGTTACTTTGAAATCATTTGATAAGTGGGAAGTATACTTTGTAGGTATAATTAATCCACAAGAAAGAAGATCATGAGCTGGATATATTAACACAACGACAAAATACTTAACCAGATGGGTCAAGGCAACACCGATGAAGGATTGCAGCGCAGAGACTATACCGTGATTTTTATTTGAACATGTAGTGACAAGGTTTGGATGTCCAAGAATATTGATGAGTCATCAGGGGACTCACTTCATCAACAAAACAATTGAGGCAATGCTGGAAGAATTTGAAATACATCATCAACAGAGCACTCCTTATCATCCTCAGGAAAATACAACAATGGAAGCATTTAACAAGATTTTGGATAATGCCTTGACAAAGATTTATAATGTGAACATAGATGATTGGGATTTGAAGGTACTAGAAGTAATATGGGCTTATAGGACTACATGCAAGAAGCTAACAGGGAATACACCCTTTAGATTGGTGTATGGATAGGAAGTAGTAGTTTCATTAGATTATTTGATACCAAACCTATGCATTGAAGCTATTACAGAAATGACAGAAAGAGGTGCAACATAAGAACAATTATCCCAACTTATGGAATTGGAGGAAGACAAAATCATAGTTGGCTTCCATCAGGAGGTACAGAAAGAAAAGGATAAAGAATGGCATGAAAAACACATTAAGAAGAAGAAATTCAAAGTTGGATATCTAGTTCTCCTTTATGATAGTAAATATTTGTAGCACCCAGGGAAGCTTAGAATGCATTGGCTAGGGCCATACTAGATAAAATATGTTACAGATGGAGGTGTTGTGCAACTACAGGACTTAGAACGCAAGGAAGTTTAAGGAATGGTGAATGGTATTCCACTGAAACTATATAGGGACAGACGACCCACTAAACCTCAGTAGTTGCAGCGTAGCAAGTGGACTTGTACATATTGTATATAGTAGGAAGAAAAAGAAAAAAAAAAAGGAATAGAAAATTAGAAAAATGAAGAAAAAGTAAAAAACAAGTAGTTAGAGCAATAAGTGGTAGAAAAATAGTTGAGAATGGCAGCGCACAACAGAAAAAAATTTGGTTCGACAAAACTCATAAAACTGTGTGCAGGAAAAGTGAACATGCGACGGGACGAAGAATGACCAGAAAAATGGAAAACTGGTGGACGAAAAAGAAAGGGTGTGCCAGAGCATTACTGACAGATTTTATAAAAGGGGAAAATTTGGGAAAATGAAAAACACTTGTGATTTTTGACCGACCGAGCAACAGAGAAAACAAGAAGTGAGAGTTTTTTAAGAACCCGACCAAGCTTTCCCGAGCTAAGAAAATGGCACCACCAAAGTTCAAAAAACCAATCCAGTTCGCATGAAGAACCCACAACACTAATGGACCACTGAAAGAAATGACCAAAGTGGTCGATGTGGATGATATTCCCACTACAAAGACTGAATCTATTATCCCAATGCAGATTGAGGAAGAAAACCCACAAGAAGAAGCGATAGAAGTCAACTAAGCAGTGCAAGGACGAATCCCTAGGATGGAAACGAACCCTAGCATAGAAACCCTAGGAACGACACACACATAGGATGAACAGGGTGAAAATGGCAGTGATAACGCATAGTTTGATACACCTACAATAGAGGAAAACCCATAGGTCGAGGATGACCGCACCACAGATGAGGAAATGCAGGAAGAAGAAACCCCAAATGAAATGACAACAGGTTCATTGAAGAAGAAAGAAGCAATGCACACACAAACATAGATTGAGTTGTCAGTGCCTCACATCCCGAAATCATACGTCATTATGGAAGATATGTTGGGATGTGTTCCCAAATTGTAGTATGACAATCACAATGTAACAAAAGTCACCAAGTTCCTAGAGCTTGCGCAAGAGGTTTATATGGAAAACAGGGGGTCAACTTCAAAAGGAATCCCAATTATGGAGCCCAAACAATGGATAGCCAAACTTTCAACTTCGACACAATGAATTTATTAGAAATTCCTCATTTCAGCAGGGGAAGATATGTCAATGCATGTGTCAAATAAATTTTGGTGTGCGTACATGGAGGATTTTTATGGATGGACAAACCTGTCCCAATAGATGTCAACATGATTTCCAAGTTGACAGGATTATCGACAGATGGGGTAAAACTAGAGCAATACCTCAATGACAAAACAAAGAAAAATATATATTGCAGAAGAAGTAAAGGAAAAATTTGGCACAAATAGAGGTAGCAGGGGGATGATTATTAAGAACATTAATGACCCAGCTACCAAATTCACGATGAAATTGATGGCCTGCAATCTACTGATGAAATGTTGCAAAGAATATGCACCTATAGGGGTGGTCACAACAGCTGCGCATTGTGAAAAAGGTAGAGTTCTGAGTTGGGTGTTCTATCTTCTCAACCTTTTCTTAGAAGACTATAGGGGTGCATGAGATGTTGGAATGAAGTTCCATTATTCATGGATGATAATTTTGATAGCCCTAGATGAATGGGAGAAACCAAAGTATTCAATGTTCTATGAAAGAGAAAGAAGGTGTGGCGCAGTGAGGTATGAAACTTTGTGACATAACACAGATTCCAAGCAAAGGAAATCCAACACAAGTATTTTTGGTAGGTATATCTTGTTGGTTGTGGAGCCTTACTATATTCTTGATTTAGAGGTCTTTGTTTTCAGCTGTGTTTATACCCCATGAAGACTTTACACCCCGAAAGAATGTACACTCCTCCATGCAGGGGAGTGTAGGGGGGGGTTACCCCCCCTGCAAGGTCCAGGGAAAGCAGGCCCCCAGCGAAGGTTTAGGGGACAACATTCCCTGAAGGAAAAATTGCCTTGTAAATGTGTATTGTAATTTCATAGTAAATATGGACCGTTCATCATATGGTCGCAGATCTGACGGTAGATTTTATGTTAGGGTTTCTTCCCTAGAAGGAAACCCTCTTTTATGAGGTAAATGTATTGAGGCTATGTGTCATTGCGAATATTGTATTCTGAGTGAGGAGACTATGAGAGAAAGAAGATGAAATTACAACGGGTGTTTTGTAATTTGTATCCCTTCATTTGTTGGATAATAATAAAGGAAGGACCTGGAAATTTATTTGGTGGACGTAGCCCACATTGGGTGAACCACGTATATCTTTGTCTCTATTGTATTGTGTATCTTCTGTGTTTTATTTACACATTTGTTTTATTTAATTGCTCCATGATCCTATTTTTATAACAATTGGTATCAGATCGAAAGGTAACTCACAGGAAAAAGAGGGTTCCTAGTTCGAGTGGGAGCAATGGCGAAAGATGGAAAGTTTAGAGTCGAGAAATTTAACGTCCAAAAATACTATTTATGGAAGATGTAGATGGAATATTATTTATATCAGAAGGATCTATTCCTACCATTGGGTGGAATAGAAAATAATCTGATAGCCATGAAGGACGAAGAATGGGAGATTCTTGATAGAAAGGCTCTAGGAACGATACGGTTGAACCTGGCAGTGTCGATGGATTTCAATATTTCGAAAGAAAAGACAACGAAGGATATAATAGACACATTGGATAAACTGTATGAAAAACCCTTAGCGTCCAATAAGGTATTTCTAATGAAGAGATTATTTAATATGAAGATGTCAAAAGGTGGGTATGTTGCAGATCATTTAAATGAATTTAATACGGTTATTGATCAACTAAGTTATGTAAAAGTGGACTTTGATGATGAGGTCAGGAATCTTCTAATATTGTGCTCATTGCCAGAAAGTTGGAACGACTTGGTCATGGCTATAAGTTACTCTCTCTCTAGTTCAAACACTTTAAAAATTGATGATGTTGTTGGTGTTATCCTTAGCGAGGAAATGAGACAGAAAAGAACAGGTGAGACATCAGGTAATGCGTTGAACATGGAGAACAAGGGAAGACAAAAGGATAGAGGAAAGGGCTCAGGAAACCATGGGAATTCTAGGAAGGAAGATCCAAATATAGACTTGGAAATATAGAGTGCTTGAATTGTGGGAAGAAAGGACATCTGAAGAAATACTGCAGAGCTCCAAAGAAACAAAGAGCTGGACAGTAGGAAAAAAATCAAGAAACAAATGTAACAAGTGATGTGTTACACGATGCTTTGATTCTTTCTGTAAATAATATTTTTGAGTCTTGGGTAGTAGATTCAAGGGCTTCATTTCATGCCACCCCCCATAGGAAACATTTTCTAGATTATGTTCAAGGTGATTTTGGACAGGTTCATTTGGGTGATGATGCACCATGAAAAATTGTTGGAATGGGAAAGGTAAAAATAAAGAAAAGGAATGGAAACCAATGGTTTTTGAAAGAGGTAAGACATGTTTCGAATCTAAGGAAAAATCTAATTTCAAGAGGGAAATTGGCAAGTGAAGGTTGTATATCCATATTTACAGATAAGTTGTAAAAGGTCACCAAAGGATCATTGATGATATCAGAAGGAGAGAAGGTAGGTACATTGTATTTATGTACTAATAATACTAACTCTTCTATCTCTTTAGCTTCTACAGGAGTGGATATAGCATTGGGGCATCATAGGCTTTGACACATGAGTGAGAAGGGGATGCAGATACTTCACAAAATAAATTTGTTGCCAGATATTAAACAAATTGATTTGGATTTATGTGAGCATTGTGTTTATGGAAAACAGAAGAGAGTCAGATTTCTCAAAGTCGTAAAAGAAAAGAAGAGTGAAAGGTTAGAGCTTGTGCATATAGATGTATGGGGACCAACTCAGGTGTCATCTCTTGGTGGATTTCATTATTATATTACTTTTATTGATGATGCAACTAGAAAAACTTGGGTTTATTGCATTCGACAAAAATCTGATGTTTTTGATACTTTTAAGAAATGGAAAGCTTTAGTAGAGAATGAGACAGGAAAAGGTTGAAATGTCTCAGATCAAACAATGGAGGTGAATATTGCAGCAAGGAGTTTGATGATTATTGTTCATACCATGGGATTCGTAGAGAGAACACAGTTCCAAGAACACCACAAGAATATGGTATGTCAAAAAGGATGAATAGGACAATCATGGAGCATGCAAGGACTATGAGATTGCATTTTGGTTTGCACTTAGAGTTCTAGGTAGATGTTGTAGATATTGTTGTTTAATTAATAAACAGATGACCTTCAAGATCTTTGGATGGTGGAATTCCAGAGGAGGCATGGACAGGTAAAAAGGTAAATTATTCCTTTTTGAAGACTTTCGGTTGTGAAGCATTTGTCCATATTGATAAATAAAATAGAACAAATCTTGAGGCAAAATCCAAGAAGTGTACCTTTATTGGATACGGTGTTAATGATTTTGGTTATCTCTTATGGGATTATGAAAATCAAAAAATCATTAGGAGTAGATATTTCATATTCAATGAGAAGGTCATGTACAAAGATCAGTTGCAGGGAAAGATACAAGAAAAAGAAAAACCAAAGTACACAGTGCTTGATGAGATTACTGAAAAAGAAACTCCAAAGGTACTAGAAAATAAAAATGTACATCAATAGGAGCAACAAGTACCTCAAACTCCTGCAAGTGTTGTTAGAATATATACTAGGTTAAGTAGACCCCATGAAAGATACTCTCCTTCATTGTATTATTTATTGTTGACGGATTATTGTGAACCAGAATGTTATGAAGAGGCAATGAAGGTAGATACCAAAAAGAAGTGGGAGCAAGGCATGAAAGAGGAAATAGACTCCTTGGTAAATAACCAGACATGGGACTTGGTTCAATTTCCTACAGGAAAAAGAGCATTGTAGAATAAATGGGTTTACAAGTTGAAGGAAGAAGATGGAGGAAAAAAGTGGTACAAGGCTAGACTTGTTTTAAAGGGGTTTGCACAAAAGAAAGGTATAGATTTTGAAGAAATATTTTCTCATGTTGTTAAAATGACTTCAATTAGGACTATCTTAAGTCTTGTGGTAGTAAAATATTTGCATCTTGAACAGTTATATGTAAAAATAGATTTTCTCCATGGGGATTTGGAGGAAGAGATTTATATGTAGCGACCACAGGGGTATGAGCTCAAAGGGAAGGAGAATTTGGTATGCAGGTTGAAGAAGAGCTTGTATGGCCTAAAGGAAGCTCTGAGACATTAGTATTTGAAGTTTGACAAGTTTATGACAGAACAAGGTTATAGTAGTTGTCATTCTAATCATTGTGTTTATTTTAAAAGGCTAGAAAATGGAAGCTATATTATCTTGCTATTGTATGTAGATGGCATGCTTTTTGCAGGGTCTAATATGCAAAATATAAATGTTCTCAAGAAGAAATTAGCTAATTCATTTTCAATGAAGGATTTGGGTGCTGCAAAGAAAATATTTGGTATGAGAATAACAAGAGACGGGAAAAACTACAAATTGACATTGTCTCAGGGTGAGTACATAGAGAAGGTGTTGGAGAGGTTTAGAATGCAGAATGTAAAACCAGCAAGTACACCTTTGGCCATCCATTTCAAATTAACTAAGGAAATGTGTCCCAAGACACAGGAGGATATAGAATACATGTCCAGGGTCCCTTATTCATCAGCAGTTGGCAACTTGATGTATGTGATGGTTTGCACAAGACCATATATTGCACATGCAGTGGGATTTGTGATAAGGTATATGAACAATCCAAGTAAAGAACATTGGGAGGAAATAAAGTGGATTCTCAGGTATTTGAGAGGTAGTGCTACTCGTGCATTATGTTTTGGAGGTTCAGACATTGTTCTACATGGATATGTTGATTCAGATATCGCAGGTGATAAATATAGTAGGAGGAGAACCACAGGGTATGTTTTTACTATAGGTGGAACAACACTAAGTTGGATTTCAAAAATGAAAAAGGTTGTTGCACTTTCAACAACAGAGGCAAAGTATGTTGTTGCTACAGAGGCTAGTAAATAGATGATTTGGTTACAAAGGTTTATGGAGGAATTGGGAAAGAAGCAGGAGAATAGCAGGTTGTACCATGATAGTGAGAGTTCCATTCATCTTGAAAATAACTCATCCTTCCATTCAAAGACTAAGAATATACATCTCAGGTACCATTTCATACGATCCATCCTGGAAGATGGACATTTGAAGTTGGAAAAGATACACACTAGCCAGAATCATGCAGACATGTTAACAAAGGGAGTAACCAGGGAGAAACTGAGTTCCTGCTCAGTTTCAATTGGTCTTCAATCATGAAGGTGAAGATGAGAAATTTTCCAGGTCCAAGAAGGATCATAGTCCAGCAGATACAACAATGGTGGAGTTGTTGAGATCAGTCTCCAAGTGGGATATTATTGGTTGTGAAGCCTGATTATCTTCACGATTCAGATGTATTTGTTTTCATTCATGTTTATATCCCATGAATACTTTACACCCCTGAAGAATGTAGACTCCTCCACATGGGGGAGTGCGTGGGGGGTTACCCCACTATGGGGTCCAAGGGAAAATGGGTCCCTGGCGGGGGTTTGGGTGCGAATCCCTCGAAGGAAAATTTTCCTTGTAAATGTATATAGTAATTTCAAAGTAAATCTGGACCGTTCATTATAAGGTCGCAGATCTGATAGTAGAATTTATGTTAGAGTTTTTTTCCCTAGAAGGCAACCCTCTTTTATGAGGGAAATGTATTGTGGCTATATATCATTGAGATATTGTATTCTGAGTGAGGAGATTGTGAGAGAAATAAGAGGAAGTTACAATGGGTGTGTTGTAGGTTGTATCCCTTCATTTGTTGGATAATAATAAAGGAAGGACATGGCAATTTCTCTGGTGGACATAGCCCAAACTAGGTGAACCACGTATATCTATGTCTCTATTGTATTGTTTATCTTCTATGTTTTATTTCCGCATTTTTTTTTATCGTATTGCTCCGTGATCGTGTTTTTCTAACATATCTAAGAGATGCAGGAGAATATTGCAAATACATGGATAATCTCATCTTAAGTGGTGAAGGAACATGAGGGGATAGCCAACTTTAAGGCATCCATACATAACACATGGAAACAAACAAGAAGAGACCCCAAGAAAACATGGATCAAGATGCACTACTGCATTACAATAGAAGAAGTTCAGTGGGTACTCGAAGAATGGTTGGATCAATGGAAGGTGCTAGTAATAGGGAGGAAAGGAGCAAAGGGAAAAGAACATGAAGAAGCTACAATAGTGCAGAAGTCTAGTAGGTAGCTCAACTACAAATACTAGAAAAACCTTTGAGCGAAGAAAACCTACAGGTACTGGCACAACAAAGAAACAAAGTAAGAAGGAAACAATACCAAGAGCCTTAGTGCTCGGAACTGAAAGCGAAAAAAGAACCAATGGGGAAGCACAAAAGAAAGAGAGCATCTCAACTCAGGAGAAAAGGATTGGAAGTATACTAGAGGTAAAAAAAACTTCATAGACAGGGAAGAGGAAATCAACCATGCAGATGGGAGAATAGAGGAAGAATATGAGGGCACAGAAGAATCCCATTGAGCTTAGAATCACAGATAATGACGTAGAGTTAGTTTTTTATAAGGTGAAAGACCGAGGAGAGGAAGCACTCTATGTCGCAGAATCCCAAAGAAAAGAACTCGTGACGAAGATTATGGAAGTTAAAGTAGTTTTGGAGATTTTATAGCTCGTTGTTACAAATCATAGAAGCAAAGCGCAGTAGGCACCAATTCATGAAGAGAAGGATACAGTCCATACATAAATAATGGGGAGCACGACCTTCCAGATAAATCAGATTATGCTACAAGTAGCTAAGGACATCTTGCAGAAACATATGAAAGATGTGGAACAGTTTCACTTGGCGCTATCCAAGATTCAAACAAAAGCGTTATATAAGTTGCAAATGAGTGTAGAGCAAGAGGTTCAATCTAGGACAAGGACGAATGAAACAAACCTGGAGACAACCAGGAAAGCTAAGGAAGTGTTCGAGACAGTTCTTACAGAAGTACAAATAGAACAATAGGAAGAAAAACAATGCGCAGACAGATTGGAGCAAAGACTTGAAGAAGTCTTCCAAACAATTCCAGAGAGCACATTAGAAGGAGAAATTGTCATAGAAGAAAAGCTACAGAAGATAGCGCAGATGATGGATGGGTGCAAGTAGGAGATAAGAGAATTGGTGGAGAAAATGACACCAACTACCCTACCAGAGGTCAAATCCAAAAGGGAGCAACAGGCCACAGAACACACAGATCAAATTGTGCTGGAAGTCAAGGAAATAGCATAAATTTATGAAAGGGCCGTGCAACTTTGGACAAGCCTAGAAAAATATGAAAGCATCCAATAGTTGGACCAAAAAAAAGAGAAGTTGAATACAACAGTTCAATATCTAAAGCAGAGGCAGAAGAAAATGCCTATCTTGGAGAGACTGAGGGCCGCACAGGAGATGAAATACCTGCAAATAGAAGTGAAGACAATCCAGGAGGAAGGCAAAATAGACAGTGTCAATTGGAGCCCCTGTAAGAGAAAGCGGAAAAGATGATATCAACACTGGAAACAGAGAAATCCAACATGGAACAGGCGCACTTAAAAATCATACAAGTGTTAAAGGACCATGTCATAACGCAAGTCATGGAGACCCTCACAGAAAAGAACACGTGGATGAAGGAGAAAAGGGATGAATTGGCAAAGAGGTTCTAGGAGTTGAAGAAATTAGTGCAAAAGGAACACATGAATTGAGTGGCTTGGGATGAGCCATAGGTTAGTGTTGGGGGCCTGTTGGAGTTGAAGAAATTACTCCAACAGGCCCCCAACACTAACCTATGGCTCATCCCAAGCCACTCAATGGACCAAAGGAAGAAACACACGCCATAAAAGAAGGAATACCAGCTCGATAAAGGGAAAATGAAGTAGTGCACCAGGAAATAAGGAATATCAACGCAAAGGAATGGTTGGATTGAAGACCAACCGAGCATAAGGAGTTAGAAAGTGAACAAGTGGATTCCACTTAGAAATTAAGGTTTTTGTCAATGTAAGGGTTTTAACCCACATTTTGTAGTATAAATGAAGGATATAAGAGGTAGATAGGGTAACTTGGAACTCATATGCAAAGAGCCTATTTTGGAGATCCTTTTTGAGTCTTGAGTCTTTGGCATGTTCAATTTTGGTTGTATAGATAAGGAGCTAGTGGAGACTTATGGAGTATAATTGAGGGTCAAGTCGCAAGTTGTGGAGCTTGGTGCAACACTGGTCAACCTCACCATAACCATATGATGTAATGTGTGCAACGATGTTTTGATGAAGAATAATAAATAAAGTAGAAGATATTTGTGGACGTATCCCAGGGGGGTGAATCATGGTAAAATCATGTGTTGCAATGTGTTTGAATGTTTTTTGTTGTTTATGAAATAATAGGTAGAATTATTTTTGATAGATGGATGAATGGATTTATTTATAGTGTACACTAATATAATTATGCATAGTGTATGTCGGTGAATGGATAAAGTAGGAGATCTGATGAACTTTATGGTAGAATATATGTTAAAATAGAACAGAAGTAAGAAGAACAACCCCAATCCCTTACATGACTATAGAAATCTACATCCTGCAATCACCCATAAGTTATCTCGAGTGAGACTATGTTGTGCACTATGTGTGTGGTGTATCCTTCTGGCTTACCAGAAGGGTCGACGGTGAAAAGGGTTTTGTTGGAGAACTAAGGTAGAACCCGCATCAGCCCATACATCCAACACATCTAATAAGTCATTTTTCATGAAAAAAATCATGGGGGAGTGGTGCCCCTAGTTATAATCCAGTTTTAGGATTCCAACACAACCAATAGATAACCATCTAAGGCCCAATTAGAGTTTTATGGTGAGTTGCAACTCACCTCTTAAAGTCATTCAAGGACACATTAGGAATTTGGTATGGGCGCATAAAATCGAAACCGATTAGCATAATTAAGGTTCGTAAGCTCTTGAAACTACTTTTGTCCAAGGATCACATGACCACACTATCCACAATCTCTTGAGCCAGTGTTGTTCAAAATCGACCCATAGTGCAAAAATTGCATTGTCCCTTACCAAGCAAAACCCCAGTTCTGGAGATCATCGAATAAAGAATTTTTCAGGAAACAAAATCATAGGAGAGGAGTGCCCCTAGCTATAATATGGTGTCAAGAGTTCAACAAAACTGACGATTCATCCATCTGAGGCCTTATTAGAGTTTTATGGTGAGTTGAAACTCGCCTCCTAAAGTCATTCAGGGACACATTGGAAATTTGATCTGAGGGCATAAAATTGAAAGTGAGAAACATGATTGAGTTTTGTAAGATCCCACAAGTGTGTTTGGACAAGGCCCACATGACCATACTACCCATAATTGACCGAGTCAGTGTTTTTCAAAATTGACCCCTTAGTGCAAAAATTGCAATGTCCCTTACCGAGCAATTAAACCTTAGTTCCATAAATGTTTCAATAAAACATTTTTTAGGCAATAGAATCATAGGGGAAGGGTGCTCTTAGCTTTAATCTGATGTTAGAAATCCAACACAACCAACGATTCATCCATTCGAAACATGATTAAAACTTTATAGTAAGTTACAACTCACTTCTTAAAGTCGTTTAAAAACACAATAATTTCATTTCCTATAACATAGTTTATATACAATGCCTTTTAATTTTCAATAATGCTAATTTAATTGAAAGAATAAAGTAAATACCTTATTAAATACCTTATAGACTAGCACATTATTTCAAGATCTAAGGAAATCCTCGTTCATACCAACAAAATCTTTTAAGTAATTGAATCACTTTTGGGAAGTTAAAATGTACTTCTTATTGTCTTAATGTATTTTCCCTATTATATTATATTATGAAATATCATAGGGATATTGTGCTCCTTCTTAAATGTGTTTTTAAAAATAGTCCATGCCATTCATATACTTTTCATATGCCATTCATCATTAGAAAAAATATTATTTCAATTTGTCCATGACCACCAAGTGCATACGTGTCACTTTTATAAAATCTTCCAACTCTCATTTTTTCTACATTTGTCACATCGAGTTTCAAAATGTGTGCTCATTACCATGGTTTGTAAATTGAGTGATAAATCTTGGTCTATAGATCACAAAAATCTTGAGGTAATTACAAAAGCTTTTTATGTGTCGCAATGGAATGTTGTCTCGAAGAATGTTCCTAAACACGTTAAGTAAATAGTTTTTAATATTATCTATTGAGAATTAAAAAAACAAGGTAAATGTTGATTTGAATATAATTAGATGATTTTTAATATTATCTATTGAGAATTAAAAAATAAGGTAAATGTTGATTTGAATATAATTAGATGTTTTACTTACAGTTGTAGTAGTGAATGTTATTTACTAGGATTGAATCTCTTGCAGTTTTGTTAGAGTAAATGATTGAATCTCTTGCAGTTTTGTTAGAGTAAATGATTGAATCTCTTGCAGTTTTGTTAGAGTAAATGAAATGTGGAAATTTTCAATCGAGTGTTTGTACTTCAATGGTTATGGTAATTGTCTTCTAACCAACAATGTTTTATTAAATTTGGATTAATGTAATAATATTTAAAAAATAACTATAAAATTAGTAAGGTAGGTTTTTAATTAGCTATTGAAATTAAGAGGGATTAATTATTATGCAACTTTTACTTGTTAGAAAATAAACATAATTAGAACATTTTCATCATTATTTCCATTCCTTGAACAAAATACTATATTGTCTAAGGTTTATGCTCATTAAGTTGCTCAACTGTTATGGGAGAGGGCATCTAAATGCACTTGATTAACCATTGGATTTTAATGCTCACCCACCCTTGGGTGATGGATATTGAGGGAGATCGAGAGAAAATATGGTCACTTGGTTGACAAAGAAGGCTGAGGAGGGAGGGAACTAACCCACTCAACCGACCATAGGGAGCTTGAGGAATCTTAAAAGTGAAGATCGTTATGGGCGATGACCTATAATTCATAGTGGTCAGGTTATGGGTGGGATAAATAGGAGGCAAGGACCTAATTTGAATAGTGGTCAACAAATAAACAAGTCTTGTCCTTATATTAATGTGTTATCCCACCCACAACTATTAGTCGGTCCCCATTTGAGGGACTTCTTATCTCTTTTCTCAGATTCCTCACCCGTCGCTTCCTCCATATCTCTCTTAGTCATCCAATTGTTTCGATATGCTCTCTCACGTTCTTTATATTTAACCTTTTTGTGAAACTCCTGAATATTGTTGTAATAAAATTGAAATTGAAAACTAAATTCCATTCATTAAAAACAAGTTTCATTTCATTCATTATCTTACTTTAGTGTGGTTTCCCATTATTGAAAGACCCAAATTAGAGAGAACGTTCTCCCACACATGTAGATGAAAAGGACTTACAATGAAAGGTTGAACTATTGTCATGAAATTTCAAAATCCCTATTACCTAACATTCTTAAAAAACAAATCCCCATATGCAATTTAAGAAGAGTATCCTACAAAGTAGAAGAAGTTGGTGATATAGTCTGCATCATTCTTTTCATTGTGAGATATATTTCCCTCAATGTTTTCTTTCGAGGGTTTTATATAGGTTATGTAAGGTTAAAAATAATTTTCACTTGTGGGAAATTTTCTCTTCCCACCCAAACAACTTATTTTTCCTCTTCTCAACCCAATAGTTTTGAAGTTTTGTATCATCTCCCTAAAGTAACTTTTTAACCTCTTATCAACTTAGTATCATCAAAATTATATATCATCTCCTTAACCAAGAACACGCCAATGGATGGGACCATGAAGGTATTTTATTGTTCATCCATCCCAGTTTCATCAAATACCAGACATTGTCAATTAGCTATTAATAGAGAGGTGACCAATATCCACCTTCTATGCTACGCAACGTTGAATGTTGCTACGATGAGTGGTGTATAAACAATTGGATCTGAATTGCTTTCAAATCCGATGACCTATACACCACCCATTGTAGCATTCAATGATCTGTAATAGGGTGAATATTGCTAACCATTAATAGATACCAATGGCATTATTGATCAGGTAGTAATCACTGCAATGACACCTAGGTATTTCTCTTTAAATGTTGCAATGAGTGAGTTCTCTTATTGTTGTGAGAAACCTTACTTCTCTTATTGGTTCTTACTTGTATGTATGTGTTGAACAACATGAATTTTCTAAATTTTCTTCAATATTGCTAATATAAGCGGGATTAGGTAAAGTTTTGTGAAAGGGGGATTTTAAGGCTAGTAACTTTATTATGAAATCATAGATTGCATCTTTTGTATATAGAATGTAAAATCTTTTACTTGGAAAAATTAAATGATAGCAGAAAAATATAGTATCTTAGATATTGTTTCAAACTACTAGATTATGTGGGCCTAATGGTTAAGAACATGTGTTTCCTCCTTGGAGATAAGTATAACTATATAGATTTTAGCAATCAAATCCCTACGCAGTGAAGAAGCATTCAGATAACAAACTTATTTTAAGTTAGAACATAAAATCTCATCAGATTGTCTAAAAACTTCAATATTAACGTGAAAAAATATAAATAAGCTTCAATATGAACGACGTGAAAAAATATAAATGAGGCTTGCCCAATGTTGTTACAAGAAGTATAATACATGACGAATAGGCGGTCAACTACCTTTGTGAACGCTATCGGAAGGGATAATAATAAATTTCTAATTCCATTTCCTAAATAAATTTAAACGTTTGTGAACTGAGACTTTTTAAGACATACAAATTAAAAATTGAAGTGATGCTAGGTATGTGTTCAAAATAGCATTTATTCATCCAAATATATGAATAAACAAGGTTGCCTGGAAGCTGAGTCCCTGCCAAGGAGGTTAGAAAGCAAATTTTGAAAAATGGGGTCGAAGTGTAAATGAAACAAAGTGTTTGGTGCAAAATGTATATGAGGGAAATGTTGTGTGCAAGGTTCATATTTTGGAAGATGGGGAAAAAGTAAATGATGGTTGGCAGGCCGAGCACCATCTAATTTTGGAAAGTATATAACAAACATTTTTTTTTTTTGAAAGTATATAAGAAAGTAAAAAATTTGTTGACAGTGCAAGATTAAATTTGGAAATTTAAATGCATTTTCAATGTGGACTGGTGAAAGATAAGAATATATGATGACATTAAAAATATATGATGACATAAAATTAATAGGAGATAATAAATATAAAAAATTTAATGTATTTGTGAACATTTTCCATATAGACTGTTGAAGGATAAGATTAAAAGTCTAACATATTAAAAAATAAATGCATTTGTTATACAGAGTGCTAAAAGATAACAGTAGAGTCTTTAGGATATAAAAATTTAGATGCATTTTTATTTGAAATCTGTCAGAAAATAGAAGTTTGTTACATACCACTGCAAATTTTGAAATATACAAAAAAACAAAGTGTGTTACATATAAACTGGAATTTCAATGTGTTTGTCATGTAGACTGGGATTGGGGCTCCCGCGAACCATTAGAAAAATATTTACAAGAAACAATATTGTGGAAAGAAGATAGAGTGCAACAGCTGCAAAAGAAAATAAATGGAAAGGTATAAGTGTTTGCCTATACATGTTTATTTAAGAAAGCGGAATAACTGGGTTGAGAAACAAAGAAAGATGGGATGAGTAAACTTACAGTGAGGGTAGATATGAGCGCTTTGGCTATTTGTTTGCGGTTGTCTTTTCATTGATGTTGGAGACAATTGCGATTTCAAGGATGTTCTCCATGGCTGTTGGAATGCTGGCAACTGCCTGTTGTCTTTCGTTGGCGGCCTGTTTCAATACCCTTTCGACCCATTCTTCAATGTATTCTCTCATTGGGGCGACATTGATCTCATTCCAGATCTTGATGTTGAAAAGATCATTTTCTAATTCCTGGAAATCGATAGAAAGATTAGAGAGATCCTGATGAATTTCCTCATTCTGTACTGCATATTTGACTAGCCAGTCATGGACGTGAGTTTGATCAAATTGAAGGATGTTGTAAAACTTTTCCAGAGAGAAGGTCTTCAACATAGAAACTTGTTTATCGAACTCTTCTCTGGTTAAGGGAAAGGAGTTTGCGATTAAGAGGGGGTCTTGGAAGTCGTTTGTTTTCCTGGCTAAGTCTATATTTGATAGCTTTGTGAATAATTTATCTTTCTTCGATATGACTTGTTCACATGACTGAAAAATGAGACGCAGGTTGTTTACTTTTTCTTTCCAACATGCATTCAATTGGCCGATTCGGTTTTTGGATGGAAGATCTTCTTCTCTTCTTTTTGTTTATGTCATATTGTTGACAATCTTGCCGAAAGGGATGACCATTTTTAAGAAGAAATTTTCTTCATCTTTTAATTCGGCTTGCAAAATCTCGAGCAAGCTATGTGCCCTGGTTCCAAGGGAAAAGATGGTTTGTGATCTTTTCCAGGCATTGGTAACCAGTTCCATTTTTTTTGTGATATTGTTTTCCACATATCCTTTACAGGATGCGAGCAGGGTGGAGGGTGCTTTTACATTTGGTGCAAGGGTGCCAGGCATGGCTATTGGCAAAGGATCGACAAACAATGGCATAGGAAAGAAAGCGTCTTCCAATTCCTTGAATTGGTCCTTCAGTCTGGCATTGTGGATCTCCATGCATTCAATGGAGTCATGAAGTGCTTCTTCGGTGGCGGTGTGAAGTTGACAGACTTGGTATGGTCGCATGTTGGCAACGTCAACCTCTGAACAAGATTTTCCTTTGATATTTTTAGCATTTTTTTTCTGAAATATCAATTTTTTGTTCTGGCTATCAAAAACAACGCTCCGGAACACGAAGGATTCATCTTTGTCAAAATTTTGGGCAACGAATATGTCCATTGGATGGCTATGGTGGATGGCGTCCTTGAGCTGATCAAAGAAGGGGAACATGGCATCCAGATCAGTGTCAATTTCCATGTTTTCACTCTGAATTACCAGGTCTTCTGCCTACCCCACATTTTTTTTTTCTCTTCTTCTCCACTGGAAGATTGTGAGAACTATCAATTTTAGAGTGAGGAGGGTCATTATCTCCTCCTTCGTTTGAAGAATTATGGGTTTCTTTGTTGTTGTGATGGGTCGTTCGAGCGATGCTCCAGGATGTTGTACTTTTTGGAGTGGTATTTGTGAATTGAACACTCTTGTCACTGGGGTCTTTCCCCTGTTGCGTGTACAATTTGGTGCATCTTTGCACTATCTCTACGTCGTCAGCATCAGAGGCAAGCCCATGACTGTCTCTGTTTTTTGGCAGGTGTTTATTTACAAAACAATCGTCGAGGCCAAGTGAATGTAAATGTTGTCTAAAAATATCATAGGGGTCGAATCCTTTTATGTGTTCAGCATATCTGAAGTTGGAGATACTAAAATGTGTTGTGAAATCGTCAAATTTGTTGACGTTTTCAACATGGACTCCCCTATTTTCCAAGGCATAGGAATGAACTGGTTTTTTTTCTTCCTTTGGAACAGATGGAACCAGTAGCTATATTGATGTGCTACTTTTGCAATAAAAATTTTGTCCATAATGTGACATGGAAGGAGAGAAGGTTGTTCTGTGGAGCGAAAAAATCTTATGACAGTGTAATTATCCAAATGTTGGATTGTTCGCTTTTTGTCCAAAAAATTAGTTGCCTGTTCAGATAAGCGGGGAACATTTTATCCTAACAAGAAAAGTTTGAAAATAGACAAGAAGCCATTGAAAACCTAATAAAAACAGTGGGAAGCCTTGTGCTTCCATAAGGCTTGGTACCAGAACGTTACTGGGTGGAAATCGTAGTTGACATTCTTGGATAGAGACAGTTGCGGAAATCGACAGGAATGTGCTATTGTAAAAACTAAATAGGATGACATATAAAATTTCTTTCCCCTTTTGTAGTTTGAAAATTGGGAAGAGATTTCACAATAAATTATCCTTAACCAATAAAAAATGGCTTGTTCGTTGACTGTGAAATACAAAATGTAAAGAGCCATGTGGGAAACAGTAGTTGTAGATTCCTGTCCCGTTATTCTTGTAAACAACCAGGCAATTTTGCGAAAAGGATTTTTAAATGAACTAACCTACATGCTTGTAATATCTTCAGGAACTAGATCCGGGTTTTCCAAAAAAAGGGGCAAGAGGTCCAATCCATTATTATGATTTTCTATGAACTATTTGCAATCTTCTCCTTTGAACGTCAATGTTGGCTCGGTAAATTTCAGCATTTGCCGGAAGAGTTGAGGTGACAAAGAAACAGAAGAGCGGTCGTGCAGTGGAATAATTCTTTTCTTTGCAATAAATTTATCGGTGCACCAAGAGACCAGGTCCTTACAATCAAAAGCCTCAGGGACACATCCTGCATGAGAAATCCCAGAGGTCCAAATTACTTGGTTCTCTGTGGTAGAGGTTGAGTAATAAGAAAATGCCATGGACCAGTGGAAGTTCTAGTCATGACAGTTGAAGATGTTCACTGTATCTCCATAGAACTGATGCGGAACTGATGCCATAAGTTTATGAGAAGGTTGCTTTGTTGCAGATGATGGTTTAAATGAACAGTCACAACGAATAATGTAACTTTTTGCTAAATCTTGGTTAAATTCTTATGAATGGGAAAGATCCTCGAGCCTTTTGTTGATTAATGACAATCGGTATTGGTGGTGCATGATGAACTGTTAGGACTAAAGTTTATTTATTGCATATTTAGAAATGCGAAGGTGGCAGGTACGGCGAATATGGATTAAGGAATGGAGGTTTCTTGAACGTGCAAAGGCCACGCGGTGTGAAATGGATTTCATGATTTTGAAATGAACACTCGAAAGGGACAATATAATCTCCCCGCAAATTTTGGTTTAATGCGCATGAATACGAGATTTCCTCGGCCGTTTCGCCCATCCAAGACAATATATACGGTTTCTGCATGATGGCCTATTAGAATTAAATGCTAGTAATTCCATATTTAGAAACAAGATATGTCTATATATATAAAAAAACTTATATTTTCTTTTATTGTAGAGAAGTACGAAGGTGATGGAGACGGCGGAGAGAAAGGAAAGAATGGAAAGTTCTGAAAAACAATTGGACGTGATTCAAAAAAGGGTTACGGAGATAGTCGGTAAGAGATCATGAAGGGGGAGTTCAATGACTGGTTTGTATATTTGCGTAATTTCGGCAAAATGGCTAAGTATGGAATAGGGAAATTGCTAATTGCATGCATAGAAATAAGATATTTTATATAATTTCCAACTACTAATTCCAAAAGGACGTTGGCACAGGAAACAACGACTACGAACTAAATATTTCTTCAACCCGGCAAAGGGATGATTCCCTAAAGAAATTTGAAAAAATGGCGAAGTATGGAAAGTGGACAGATGGGCTTCAAAATGGGTTGACAATAGTTCCAGTAAATATGCGAGAAAGTGGTGGTTAAATTGTATTTCTCGAAAGTTTTCAATGCAAAAATTGTGCATCATGGAAAAGGGCATGATAGGTGGACCGTAATATAGAAAAGGGTAAAATTTCATGTTTCAGAATTTTTGAGTGCAAAACGTGTAAAATGGAAGAGATCGTGAAAAGGGCATGATAGGTTGACTATAATACGGAAAAGGGCATGATCTAAGAATGGTTGAAAATTTGTATATATGTCAATTTGTATATAGCAGAGCTACGAATGTTGTTTGGAGGTCTTGGAAAAGTAGAGGTGCAATGTTGATGCAGCCAGTGGGGTCCTCCTATCAATTTATATATGGCGGAACTCTGGGTGGCAGTTGTGGGACAAGGAACAATAGAGAGTCAATTTAAAGAAAGGGGAAGCGGTGGTTGGAAACACGTGAATTGGGAAAATAGAAAGGCGGAAGACATTTTTCGTAAGTGCAAATTGGTTTCAAAGAATCCCCATTGTTGCAAAAGCATGATCTACTAGTTATTAGGAAATGCATTGTTGAAGATTACATTTTATTGCAATGTGCGCGTGCAGTTATGTTCTTGATACATTATTCCATGACTGTAACATACCAACTGAAGTAGTGAACTTTGTTTTGTACTAATTAGCATTAAAACTTAATAATTGCATCTCTAGAAATAAGAAGAACGATTTTGCTGGAACATTTTACATTGGTATTAGTAAACAGAAGATCAAATAAGTACGAAAGAAATGAAGTATGCCAATTAGAACATGTGTGAAACCCAGAAAAGTGGCAGAGACGAAGAATCCAAGGCCAAAATTTCGTAATAGCAAATCCATTTAAAAAAATAAGAAAAGTACTGAGTATTGTACATCTATGCTTATAAATTGGATCCAGTTCTTGGGTTGAAAACATTGAAGGTATCTGCGACAAACATAGGCACGGGTTCCACAGTATGCAAGATCCTTGGAGTTTTCTCCTCGATTAATCATCCTTTGCTGAAATTGATATTTTTCAGAAGCTTTTCCCAAGGAAGAAGATGAAAATGGTTGCAAGGCAAGTGGAATAGCCCTTAGTTGAAACCGGCTCCTCATAGTCAAAAGAAATTCAGTAGTACAACTTGCACGTGCAATTACAGAGGCCCAAATTAGTCCATTCTGGGTAGAAGGAGATGACTAGTAGGAAAATGCGTTGCAGCAGCGAAAGTCTTGCACTTGATATCCAAAAATGTTAAACAATATTTTTTTGGCTTGAAATATATCTCTGGAAGAATCAACATATGATTGTTTTACAGTCAAACTCTTCTGCCCAGAATGGACTAATTTGGAACTCTGGAATTTGTACTTTGGTAATGTAAAGTGGTTGTTGCATTCACTGTCTGGTTTTTTTTCCGAAACTCCTTTTGGTGTTGTCATGACTGCAATCACTGAGCCAGGAAGGTCCATTCGTTATGGTTCATTTAAATTTGGGCCCAGGAGTGGGAATATTTTTTGCATTGCCACCATCCATTTCTGTATCATCGTCCATCAGATCATCTTCTTCTAGCTTGGAATTCATGGCATAAAGTTCTGCAATAGGCATGACTGCAAGTGGGCAGGTTCTCTGAGAAGCCAAGGTTGGCATCGAATGTTTTGGCTTGAAATATATCTCTCGATATACTAAGGGACCATCTCGTTTTTTTTTCATGGTCGGAGAGAGATGAATAGTAAGAATATGCCCTGGAATAGTGGAACCTGTGGCCATTATGCCCCAATGTGTTGACTGTGTGTGGAGAGAACTGCCGCCACAAGTTATTAAGATTTTTTTTTTTCTCGAGACGATGTTTCAAATGAAAATCGGGGAGGGATAATATAAGCCTCCGTAAAGTCTGGTTTAATGCGTATCAATGGAATATCTCCTCGAGCCTTTCATTGATCAATGACAATTTCTAGGGTTCGTGCAGAATGAGTTGTGACCATCACAACTCACTAATTGCACAATTAGAAAAAAGTGTGAAGGTGGCGGTGATGAAGAAAAGACATTAAGAATCAGAAATTTCTTAAAAGAAACAACCCGTCGGCGGACTAAAAAAAAAATATTGCGTTGTCTTTGAAATGAATACTTGGAAAGGATAACATGCTTGTGCACAAATCTTAGTTTGATTTGTAATAATGGCAAATATTCTCTGAAATTCTAGACATTAATGACAATTGTAACGATTGTTGCAAGATGGCTACTAGCATTAAAGCTTAATTATTGCATATGGAAAGCGTTCAGGCGGGTTACAAAAGAAAACCGGAAGAAGATATACCCAGGAGACGTGAATGCTCGATGGTTCTCTGCTTGGCGGATGGGTTCTCGGCCTGGTGGGATGAAAATTGAGCCTCTATTGTTCTGTGTCCTACAAATATCACCTACACTTCCGCGAGATACAAAATGATAGGCAGAGTTGTGGGTTGGTTGGTTAAACATATACTTTTATAAAGTATGGACATCAGATTGTATAGAACATATCTGAATCCATGATTCCATACTTGGGCACTTTTTTTTTCGCGTGTTCACGGTTTGGCGGGCTGAAAATTGAGTATCTTTTGTTTCGTGCTCTACAAATAGCACCCACGGTTCCGCGATATACAAATTGACAGCGGGAGTTACGGAGAAGAGTTTATATATAAAGTATAGACATGATATTTTATACAGCATATGCGAATCGCTTATTCCATACTTCGGCACTTTTTTTATCACGGGTTTGCAGCTTGGTGGGCTGAAAAATACTGAATATTGTTCTGTGTCCTAAAAATAGCACGCAAATTTCCGCGATATACAAATTGACAACACGACCTACGGGTTGCTTGGTTGAACATTGCATTTGTACTGTTCTAGAACATATGCGGATTCTTTGTTCCCTGTACTACAAATAGCAACCACATTTTCGCGATATACAAATTGACAGGAGGACCTACGGGTTGCTTGGCTAAACATTGTATTTGTGTTGTTCTAGAACATATGCGGATTCCTCATTCCATACTTGGGAACTTTTTGGATCGCGGGTTCACGACTTGGCAGGCTGAAAATTAAGTATCTATTGTTCTGTGTCCTACAAATAGCACCTACACTTCCACGATATACAAATTTACAAGTGGGCTTCTGGACATAGTCTCTATATAAAGTATGGAATGAGATTTTATACAGCATTTGTGGATTCCTCATTCCATACTTACGAAGTTTTTGGATCCTGGATCCGCGGCCTGGCAGGCCGAAAATAGAGTCTCTATTGTTCTGTCTCCTACAAATAACACCCAGATTTCTGCGATATACAAATTGACAGTGGGAGTTGTGGAGATGAGTCTCTATATAAAGTATCGACATGAGATTTTATAGAGCATATGCGGATCCCTATTTCCATATTTAGGTAGTTTTTTTATCGTGGGTTTGCAGTATGGTGGGTCGAAAAAAGAGTCTCTATTGTTCCTTGTCCTACAAATAACACTGAGATTTCCACGACATGCAAATTGACACGAGTCGCCACGGGTTTCTTGGCTGAACATTGCATTTGTTTTGTTCTAGAACATATGTGCATCCCTCATTCCATACTTGGGCACTTTTTTGGATCGCGGGTTCGTGGGGGGTGGGCTGAAAATTAAGTATCTACTGTTTTGCATCCTACAAATAGCACCCACACTTCCACAATATACAAATTGACACGCGGACCTGTGGACATAATCTGTATATAAAATATGGAATGAGATTTTACACAGCATATGCAGAACACTAATTGCATACTTAGGCAGTTTTTGGAGCACGCATTGGCGGCCTGGCGCATCGAAAACAGTGTATTGTTTCGTCACCTACAAATAGCATCCAGACTTCATCGATATACAAATTGACAGGTGGACTCAGGCTGCTTCACTGAACATTGGAATTTTATTGTTTCGTTGCGATCCCATATCAATTTCATAGTTAGCGATTGTTTTTGATCGGGGGCTTTAGAGCTGTCAGCGACATATAAATTGACATGAGTCGCTATGGACTACTTGGCTGAACATTGCATTTATATTGTTCTAGAAGATATCTGGATCCCTCATTCCATACTTGGGCACTTTTTGGATTGCGGGCTCACAACCTGGTGGGCAGAAAATTAAGTATCTAATGTTTTGTATCCTACAAATAGCACCCACACTTCCACGATATACAGATTGACATGCGAACCTGCAGACAAAGTCTGTATATAAAGTATGAAATGAGATTTTATACAACATATGTGAATCACTAATTGCATACTAATTGATAGGTGGACTCGAGCTTCTTTGCTGAACATTGGACTTTTATTGTGCCATTGCGATCCTGTATCAATTTCATAGTTAGGGATTTTTTTTGATCGGGGGCTTTGGGGCTAGCAGGCTGGAAATTGGGCCTCTATTGTTCTGCGTTGTACAAATACATTTTTCTACAACATATGCGGACCTACGGCTTGCTTGGATGAACTTTGAATTTGTATTGTTGTATAACATATGCGGAGTCCTCATTCCATACTTGGGCACTTTTTGGATTGCAAGTTGGCGGCCTGGCAGGCTGAAAATTAAGTATCTATTGTTCTGTGTTCTACAAATAGAACCTACACTTCCATGATATACAAATTTACATGGCGGCTTATGGACATAGCCTCTATATAAAGTATGGAATGAGATTTTATACAGCATATGTGGATTCCTCATTCCATACTTAGGCAGTTTTTGGATCGTGGTTTCGTGGCCTGGCCGGCCGAAAATAGTGTCTATTGTTTCGTCTCCTACAAATAGCACCCATATTTCCGCGACATACAAATTGACAGGAGGAGTTGCGGGCTGCTTGGATGAACAATGCATTTGTATTGTTATAGAACACATGCGGATCCCTCATTCCATATATGGGCATTTTTTGGATCACGGGTTCACGGCCAGGCGGGCTGAAAATTAAGTATGCAGAACCCTCATACTCACAAGTGGACTCGGGTTTCTTCGTTGAACATCGGACTTTTATTGCCTCGTAGTGATTCCATATCAATTTCATAATTATCGATTTTTTTCTATTGGGGGCTCTTGGGTTGGCGGGTTGGAAATTGGGCCTCTATTGTTCCCCGTTGTACAAACACATTGTTCTAGAACATATGCGGATCCCTCATTCCATACATGAGCACTTTTTGGATCGTGAATACATGACCTAGCGGGCTTAAAATTAAGTATCTATTGTTTTGTGTTCTACAAATATCATCTTCACTTCCGCGATATACAAATTGACAAGCGTACTTGTGGACATAGTCTCTATATTAACTATGGAATGAGATTTTATACAGCATATGTGGATTCCTCATTCCATACTTGGGTAGTTTTTTTATCGCGAGTTGGCGGCCTGGTGGGTTGAAAATAGAGTCTCTATTGTTCCCTCTCCTACATATACCACCCAAGCTTCTACGATATACAAATTGCCAGGAGGACTTGGGATGGTTCCCTGAACATTGCACTTTTAGGTAGTTTTTGGATGGCGGGTTTGCGGTCGGGCGGGCCGAAAATAGAGTCTCCATTGTTCCCTCTGCTAGAAATAGCATCCAGACTTCCACCATATACAAATTGACAAGAAGACTTAGGCTGGTTAACTAAAGATTGCACTTTTATTGTCCCGTAACAATTCTGTATCTATTTCATATTTAACGAATTTTTTTTATCGAGGGTTGTGGGGCTGGCGGGATGAAAAATGGGCCTCTTTTGTTCAAGCTCGTGGGCTGAAAATTGGGACTTTATTGTTTCGCGTTGTACAAAAGCTACCCACAACTCCATGATATACAAATTGACAAAGGAACCTGTGGGCTACCTGGGGAAACATTGCATTTTCATTGTTCCTTGTCCTCTGAATAGCGTTCGGAGATCCTCCATATACAGATTGACAGATGGACTTGAGAGCTGGCACATTAAATTATTAAAGGACGTTAAATCGCTTATTCTTAAAAGAATCAAGGAAAGAAAATATTTTTTTTTTTAAATTCTATAACCACAAGCATAACAAGGACCAATTTGAATTTTAAGGGCCCGTTGTTCATATGATAGCACAATTGCATTCTGCACACTAAATATTCGTTGATTTCAAATTATTCTGGGATATTAATCTGACTAACTTCATCGTATAAGAAAAAATTTGAAAACAATGACCAATTTGTATTTTAAGAGCCTCTTGTTTGTATGTGAGGACAGTCGCAGTTCGGACACTATATATTCGTTGATTTCAAATTATTTCAGAACAATAGTTTGACCAAGTTCATTGATGAAGAAAATCTGCTAAAGCAAGTGATATTACAATTGCGTCACAACGCCATAGAAATTACCAGGCGGACCTGCGTCCCAACTGGCTAAAAAAAAACAATTATATTGTTCGGTGTCCTCCAAGGAACAGTTGGAGTTTTAGGGTATACAAATTGATAGACAAAGAAGATAATCAATAACCAACCATACTCTAAACACTCCACAAGCAAGTTCCCAGAAGGTTCCATAGAGCAAAACCCATCGACCTTTGCACCGAACAATTTGATATACAAAGAAAAGACGTCGCTGCATTTGTTTTCTGTTGAAACAAACTTTCATCTGGATGTTGAACAAATATTACAGAGAGACATGAGGTATTTTTGTTTCATCTCAAAGTTTCATATAAAAAAAAAATTCCCCTTTTCAGTCGATATGCAAAAATTGCATTGTCCTCATTTAAGGTGAATTTGCTTTGTATCCAAAGCTGTCGCAGCATGTAGACACTGCTTTCCTTTTTCTGTAGATATGTTTCATATGACAACTTTGCCAAATCAGGAAGCACATTTTGTAACAGCGGTTGCTTAATCGTACAGTGCACGGTTATGTTTCCCATGGTACGAATAACACCACTGAGGCAATGTCCATAAATATATGGACATTTTTCACCGCATCGCAGACAATCAATCATATCATCAGTTATCAAAGCGGAGGCAAAGGCAGCGGAATGGCATTTTGCACAAACACGCTCAAAGGGGGTTGAGTACACATTGGCTACAACTAAAAGACCTTCAACCTGGGAATGCAAGCAAAGGAATTAATACATTGAACAATATAATACACAACTACATCCCACCCTCCCCTTTAAAACAAAAAAATAATTTAACAGCTGTAGAAATTTGTTGAAAGCTATTTCTATAAGAAAAGCGAGGATGATTTTGTAAATGTATACACACAACAATTGTAGAGCTAGCTAGCTTCTCTAGATCCTTTAATTTATCTGCTCGCAACTCTGTTACAAACGTTGTCTGGGTTGTATGAAAGATCGTGTCTCTAGCATCCTTCTTTTTTGTTATATTTTTGAACAACATAAGTGGAATCTGCCCTCTATGCAATTGTTGTTCTATTGACAAAAACAAATCTGAATACGTATCGAACAATTGTAGCTGCAACATGGAACAATGCAATATTTGTGTAACTTATTCGACATACATGCAGAAGTGAAAGTAAACAACAAAATTGAATATGAAAAGCGATACCATTGATTTCTTGTTGTCTGACTCTCCATCCTTTATATGGAGAATGTGTTGCGACCCAAATTTCCTAGCCAATGTGACAGCAGCCCCAATCATTCCCATTGGGTAAATATCAGTGCTCTATGCAAGTTGCCTAATAGTCGAGTTCGGGAGGAAGCGATATTCTAAACAAATAGGAGGAATTTTTTCCACAATGATTGTTTCGTTGACCCAAATAATTCGATCGCAATCACCACGGTCATATACTGTTTTTGGCAATATATTAAAATTTGTAATGGATATCCCATTACGCGGCAATATATTTTCTGCATGTTTCTGGACAAGTTGTGGAGGAACAGTCAGTGTGACTGTCATCATGGCGTCCTTGTCTGTCATATCATCACACATAATGGGTCTACTTTTGTTTTCCTTGTCCAAGTAGGTGGTATTGACAACCATTATGTCCCCAACGAACACCTGTCCAGTGTGGCGGTTGTTCAAGGCCTCTATTGACAATACTTTGGATGTCATAACTCTAGACCTAAAGACATTTTTTGAACAAGAAAACTAAATTGAATGGTAGTGTGCTACAAGTACACTCATAGTTTTGATGAACTATGGAGCCAAAGTTTCGCAACGACACCTCTTAGTCTGCGGAACATGCAACAGGTTTGGTGTCTCGCTTGTACTTGTTGATACTTTTTGTGAGCTGCAAACCATGTATTGCATATGGCATCAGCATATTCGCCATGCCATATATGAATATATAGCCCAGGAAATTTGTCTAGTAAACATAGTAAGAGCGGAGCGCATGCATCTTTACCTTTGGCCTTGTCGGTCTACCAATGTCTGGGATGATTGACTGCTCATGGCTGTCTCACTAGTCCAACTTTTTCTGATGCAAGCATTTGCATATGGACATCAGGACTAAGCAAATATATGCATTATATATTATATGCCCGCACCCGGTTTGTATCTTTAATTTTTCGGCACACTTGGTATACCTTTCAAAAGATTGTACCACAAAACCCTCTGCTATTGCACAGAAGAATTCATCTCCCTGTCCAAGCAACCTGGTTTTTCCAAGGCAGTAACGCAGAATATGAAATCGATGGGAAGGAAAGTTAGTTTGAAAACAGACATGTAAAATAAAAAGAAACAGGTCTATTTACCCTCCAAAGAGTCCTTCATCCTATCCAGCCATTCTGTTTGTTTAAATGCAGCAATGCAGCACAAAGACAATGGACATGCACTAGCTTAGTATGCAGGAATAAATGTATGCAACCAAGAAAACTTACCATGTAGGAAGGCACGCAACTAGCTTAACACATATCCAGACCATAAATGAAATACAAAACAACACAATATGAAACAACAGTACGAGCATGCACCTTTCTATATCCTCTTCAGTCGATGCAGTCGAGACTCTCTCCTTTTCTCCAGCTACTCTGTTTGTTTCAATTTGGGAACCCACAAAGTTTAATGAACATCAATGGAAGCTGGTATTCAGCGGAGAACAAGCAATATGTACGTAGACAAAAATTGACTCAACGAATAGTCTACAAAGGCAGAAACATGAACCTTTGTGCTTCTCTATCCATGGTTGTAAATGTGTACAATTTTTTTCCCTGGCCAAAATATATTACAAGGCACAAAATATCACACAACTTCATGGTCGCAGCTAAACGATTTCTTCTTTTCCCTGGGAATTTATCCACATATTCCCTCTAGCCATGTTCTTTATCCTCTACACAGACTACTGTGCACATGATACAAGTTCTCAGTTTTCCATGGCTAATTACCCACACATGCTTCCAGGCATGAAAATATAATCTTGTAGAATATTTGTTGCACATATCATATGTCAAAAACAACACAAATTGCATATTGTGCACACCAGTCTATGTAGAGGATAAAGGACATGTCATGTCATATCCACACATCTGACCATACATGGTTTATAAATGTACCCTGCATACATATGCTTTATTCCAACAAAAAAACAGCGGGTATTGTAACTTCTCATGTAATCCTCGAACAATTTTTCATGCAACTATTTTCTTTCATGGTAGGACTGCAGCACCAGGAAAATCTCACAGAATAACAGGTCTCGACTTTGGCAGACATGGCAAATAAAACAACTACATATCCACTGATGGGTGCAGGGGTTGAACACCATAAAGTGCCCCAAAGAAAACAATAACAATCCAAAAAAAAAATAAAAAAAAAATCTCCAACCACCGTCGTTGCACCCCAACTTTGCAAGGCCGACTCAAAGAAAAGAAACCAGCAAGGACCAAACCAGCGAGAAAGCACGAAGAGGTTGAACTGCACCCCCAACCCCCCAAAGTGCAAACCCCAGCCAAACAAACAGAACCAGCAACCTGGGAACCAACGAACCAGCAAGAACCACCGAGGCATTGAACAACATATGTATCTCCAACGATTACGAAATTGCAACCCAAACAGAAAAGGAACCGGAAACACACAAGGAACATGTGACTACAAATAAGCAAACATTCTTACTTGCAAACTACAAACTAAACAACAAACAAGGAATAAAAAATGAAACCACCGCATCGAAACTTACTCCGAAACGATGAAATGCAGAAGCACAACTCGAATCACCAGCAAAACAACAACAAGCAGCAACCGAGAAACCAACGAACAAGAACAACTCACCGAACCAGTAAACAATGTATGTAGCCTCAACGATTAGGAGGATGAAGCATACAATGGAAGAAACCGACAAACCAGCGAAGAAGAAGCAGTCACTGAACCAGTAAACAATGTATGTAGCTTCAATGGCAGAACAAGGACGAAACATACAATGGCTATTGAACTGGTGGTAGAAAATCAAGTGCAAATTCACTGTAACTGTATAGAAAATTTCGAGGAAAAATGTACTCTGAGAACTGTATTTACATAAAAATTTAAGACTCTTAGGTTGTCTAAGCACCTCACGGAATGCAATCATTTAAGTTGTCAGGGGTGTTGCAGAACATCGCGGCATGTGAACATTTACGCAGTCATCCCTATTGACACATCTTGGAATAAGTGTCAATACATTTCAAGAAATATACATCCACCAAAGACGCTATAAACTTTGGAATTCTCAATCACTACAAAGATTGGATATCAAAACTTTTCAATATGCTTATTACATATCAAAAATTGAGGATATATTCAGGTAGCAGAAAATGTTAATACAAACATTCAAACTAATGTTAGCATTAATCAACCTTGAAGCAAGATACAAGAAAAATATATGATTAAAACATACAGACTACGAGAAAAACTTTGGATATGTTTCCATATAGTACATTGGGAATAGCGAAGATGGAAATAATACATCCAATCTCTTATCCAATCAGATCAGTACATATATGTTACTTTTTATTATATAAAATATATGCTTTCATTTCCATAGCTCCAACAATAGGTATTGTGCAAATATTTCGGGTCAAAGGACAAAGTAATATGCAGTTAATGATTTATCGATTGCTATAGTCCCTCTACGCCTACAGAAGGGACTAATAATGAAGCATATCCTCGAAAAAGAAAAGATAAACATAATTTATTTAGTTATTTTAACCAAAACAGTGCAACTTCTCGTTTATTGAATTCAGGTTTGCAATAAAATATAAACGATGAATAATTTCCCTGTATTTTTTATTTCCATCCAGTCGTCTTAGCTCAGCTGGTAGAGCACGTGGCTTTTAACCATGTGGTCATGGGTTTGATTCCCACAGACAGTGACATCTGTATTTAAGTTGTTCTCTCTTCACGTTGAATAATATTCACTTTCCTATTTGATATGTGATTTTCCTTTTTCTTCTCTCGATTTGTCAACGAACAGTATTAGTGCATGGTTTCTCTTCACGTTGGAGAAGACTAGTTTCAGGAATGATCTAATATGTGATTTTCATTTTACTTCTCTCTTTTTCTTAACCATTTCCATTGAATTGTAATATGGAATTGTTTCAATGAAAATGGGGTTTGAGGTTTAG
Organism: Picea engelmannii; assembly: GCA_009831015.1. Taxonomy (NCBI): domain Eukaryota; kingdom Viridiplantae; phylum Streptophyta; class Pinopsida; order Pinales; family Pinaceae; genus Picea; species Picea engelmannii. The sequence continues at coordinate 51,642 of ML832798.1, forward strand.
GAGTTCATTTTGAAATTAGGATTTTTAGTTGTCAAATTTGTCAACTAAGAAAATATGTTACATAAATAAAGTGCTTCTTTGTCCATTAGATGTAGTTTGGGTGGTTGGGAGGAATGAGTGTTACCCTCCCCACCCAGGTTCAATTCCTTTTAAGTGACATGTTGTGTCTTTGAATGGTTCTATAAGATGCTCTTGTTGTTGAGCCCCCAATATTAAGAAAATACTTGGCCTCCTTATGTGGATTATGTGGATGTAGAAATCACTACAATGAACCACGTGAACAAAAAAATAATAAAGTGCTCCTTTAAATTTAGGAGAGTAATATCCAAACATGGAAACATTTGACGATATAAATATAATAGCAAATATCTTTTAAAATTGGGAGTTGAATTCTTGATGGTGAATGTTTTAATCTATAACAATTCAAAATGAGTTGATATTAGTTAAAAGGGAGGTTTGAACCATTGCACATCAAGTTGATTGGAGAACTAAGAAATTTGATGGTGAATGTTTTAATCTATAGCAACCCAAAATGGAGTTCATATTAGTTAAGAGGGAGCTTTGAACCATTGTGCATCAAGTTGACTGGAGGACATGAGTGAAGAACACTTGAAAAATTTAGATGATACCATAAGGGTTGTTATTATGTTGAGTGTGAAAGACTTGGTATTACCCATGTTAGAAACTTAAAACAATGAGAGATATTT
>ML832798.1:52448-67485 GCA_009831015.1 Picea engelmannii
GTTTACTAAAAATAATCCCGTTTTTAGGGATTAGGGTTTTGGTATCTACGAAATACCTAAAAACATTGTATATATTGTATAGTGAATGGTGAAATTCGATATAATGAATATAATAAAGGTTTTCCCGGTTGAGGGTTTTCGGTATAATATCTCAGTGTACTATGTGAATGAGCCATTGATTAAATTCTGTTTTGCTTAAGAATCTATATGAATTTCTTCACTTCACAGGTTTAAAACTTACACCTACTCTTTTATCTGTTCAGGAGCATTAATATATAGTCCAAGATAAATCAAAGAAGGTGGATACTAGTTTTTTTCATTATGGTTTAATCAAAATGTTAGTATTGGAAGAGTTGAAGAAGACCAATACTAATTGGGATGTTTTCCTATCTACATCAAGCTTTCAGCAAAATGTTGCTCACACACCACAATAAAAAAGACAAACACCTACTCCTATTGAGAAGACTGTGCACTAAGAGTCAAGTAAAAAGAGGAAGATGACCAAAAGGGATAAATCCATTCAGTCTACTGATAAAATAGTTGAAGGTCCTTCACAACCTCCTGATAAAGAATCTTCTCTTTGATGATGGATCATGAAATCTTCAGTTATCATGTGGATGGTGTCATTCAAGAAGTTTTCTCCCTGATCACTCATCAATATCTTTGGGCATCCAAACCTGGTGATAATGTTCTCAAAATTAAATCACGTGGTTGTCTATGTAGTACAATCCTTTACTGGTGCAAATTTTAAACAACGGGTCAAGTATTTTGTTGAGGCTCTGAGGATGTTTACTTTCTATCACTTGTCAATTTTAAGTTACAATGATTGTGGAAGGAAAAGAAGGGTACAAATTGTTAGGTTAATTTACAATCTAATCTAGGATTTGCTTTGTCAAGTGGATGAATGTTGTTTAAAAATAGAGAGCATTATTTTTAATCTTAGGTGCATAATAAATTATTGTATTTATAATTTGTCAATGTATATATGGACACTAAACATTTTTCTAGGTAGTGGTAACCTTTTTCTAAGTAATTCTTACACCCATGGAAGGAAGTTTCATGTGAATTAAGATCTTTTGTGCTAAAGTGATGTAAATTATTCATGGATGTTATTGTTGAGAAAATTAGTTGAATGAAATTGTATAGATAACTTAAATTAATCTTATTGACTATTTTTAATCTATTCTCCCACTCATGGTTGTTTCTTAGATAATTGTATCATTGAATTTAGTTTTTATGTTACATAAACGTTATTACATTTCATTGGAAACTATATTGATGTTGAATGTGAATACATCGAACCTCTGTATTGATGTCATTGTATTTTAATTATCTATGCCTATGTGGTTGTCGTAAAGAATTTTATTTTTTATTTTAATTTGTGGATTTAAAATAAAAATAAAAATAAAACAATTTTTTATTTTATTTTATTTATGTTAGATGAATTTGTTTACAAGGGATGTGTATTGACTAGTTGTTATAGTAAAATTGTGATATAAAGTAAGGTTGAAGATTAATATAACTTAGTTTTAACTTGCCCAAACTTTAATTAATAACATAAGACATATGTTTACCCATTTTTATAACTTATTTACTTTTCTCGGTTAAGTTTGACATTTATACATCCTTCTATTTTAGTAAAAAAACTGTTGAAATAGAGATGTTTGGACTTGTATTAATTATGAGAATATAAAAAAATATGACCAAATTACAATTAAGAGGAAGTTAAAATATCACAAAGATTTTATAAATGCTAATTGATCTTATCATAACTATTTTTAATTATTCATTACGAACTTATGAACAAAATCAATATTCTCTAAATGAGGACCAATTCTCACATAGTACTTTCAATTAAACTAGTTTGTAAAATTGTGATACAAAGTAAGGTTGAAGATTATTATAATTTACTTTTAACTTGCCCAAAATTTAATTAATAACATAAGACATATCTTTACCCAATTTTATAATTTATTTACTTTTCTTGGTTAAGTTTGACATTCATGCATCCTTACAATATAGTAAAAAAATGTTGAATTAGAAATTTTAATTATGGGAATATAAAAAAATATGACGAAATTACAATTACGAGGAATTTAAAATATCAAAAAGATTTTATAAATGTTAATTGAGCTTATCATAACTGTTTTTAATTATTCATGATGAACTTATGAAGTGAGGACCAATTCTCACATCGTACTTTCAAGTAAACTAGTTTGTAAAATTGTGATACAAAGTAAGGTTGAAGATTAATATAATTTACTTTTAACTTTCCCAAACTTTAATTAATAACATAAGACATATCTTTACCCATTTTTATAACTTATTTACTTTTCTTGGTTAAGTTTGACATTCATGCATCCTTATAGTATAGTAAAATATTGTTGAAATAGAGATTTTGAGACTTGTATTAATTATGGGAATATAAAAAATATGACCAAATTACAATTAAGAGGAAGTTAAAATATCACAAATATTTTATAAATTATAATTGAGCTTATCATAACTATTTTTAATTGTTCATTATTCATTATAAACAAAATCAATATTCTCGAAATGAGGACCAATTCTCACATCGTACTTTCAAGTAAACTAGTTTGTAAAATTGTGATACAAATTAAGGTTGAAGATTAATATAATTTACTTTTAACTTGCCCAAACTTTAATTAATAACATAAGACACATCTTTACCCATTTTTATAACTTATTTACTTTTCAAGACCTCTTAACTAAAAAAACAAGATAAACTTAGTATTTTCATTTTCATCATGTTCAAATATAAAAATGACAACATAATAACTTAATTAGAAATGTTGTAATCTAACTTATTTAAATCCATTCTTTGTACTATATATAGTTAATACATCAAAAAATATCTAAAAGGCAGGTATAAGCAACTTTGTTGCTAATTTCACTTGTTTTAGACATTAGTACTTTATCTTAGATATATTCAAAAATAAAGTATTTAATTAAGAGTACTTTACTTTATGGAGAAAATTATATAACATGATCTAACATCAACATATAAATTAAGTACATCAACATGAACAAAAAATATGTTATATATATATATATATATATATATATATATGAACAAGTAAAATAACTTTTATAATGTACATATCTAGTCAACAACACAAATAACTACTATAACTACATATCTAGTCGTAGTCTCTCATGAGAAGCATGTTGTGGAGGAATAGGCGATGCGCCCTGCTCATCTAGGAGAGATGAATGACGAAGAGGAGGAGGAGGTATTGAAGTAGAAGTTCCATCACCACCATTATCAACATCACCACTCAAAGGAGGAGGAGGAGGAGGTACTGAATCATAAGCGCCATGATCACTTACACCCTGTTCAAAATCACCACCCAGAGGAGGAGGAGGAGGTACTGAAACAGAAGCACCATGATCACTACCCTGATCAACATCACCACCCAAAGGAGGAGGAGGAGGTATTGAAGCAGAAGCACCATCACCACCCTGTTGATCATCATCACCACCCTTATCATCGTTCGTACTAGATGACGCGCCATCCCTCATCCCTACCAATAACCTAGAAACTCCGACGATGTGATGCATAAGAGATGTCATATCATGTGGAAGGTTTTTCCAAAGATGCAAGAGATCAAGGTAAACCCTGATGTCTCGCATCTGGACAGGGTGGACTCCCATGCCAACCAAAAATATAATCAGTGTGTCACACACCTCCATCCTATATCTGAGATCGGGCCTATGTCGTATCCCGGGTGGTATATGCGGTTGAGGACCATGACCCGCCGCAATATCAACCATCTCCTCACCTGCATCATGCAGTAGGGGAGGAGACATGTCCCCAACAAATGTTCTAACATCTCCAAAATATAACACAAGCTAATAATTAGTCGACAATTTCATTAAACAATTTAATAAAATACGTTAAAGAACATGCTAGAATAAAATTTATTCAAATTAAGTAAGACAATAAAATGAAAGTACAAGATTAATTTAAATCATACCTTGATCATTCAGTGTCTCATCCATTGTGAAGAGGATGTTGGGACATCCTCTCCAATTCATCCTCACGTAAGGGAACGCCACCATCATGAACATGTGATCTGCCTCATTGGCTAATAGCTGAAGTGCCTCCCTAAAAATCCTAGCTGGAAAATCGGGCGTGCCCCTCTTGGGCATCATCTCGCCCCACATGTGCATTCACACCTCAGTCATCGGCCTAGGAGGGCGACAGACAAAACTAGGTCTCGTTTATGGAAACCTCTCAAAAAACAAAAAAAAAACAACTCTGAAGAATATGGGAAGTTCATTCTCCCATCTATCATAGCATGGAATCTATCCATTGCTATACAAAAATGCCTCAAGAAAATGGAAGACCACCTAATAAGTCATGGAATCTGTATCAAAGAATCAACATAATATAAAAACATGCAACTAATGCACTGACCATCACCAATAAAGTATGAAATGGTCTACAATAATAGTGGGAGGCACCTAACGCCTCTGCACTAAACAAGGCGATCTGTAACTGTCCACCATCCACCTGAAAATCACCAGGAGAAGGTATATCATGCACAATATACCTATGAGAGTAGGAAAGATGACTCTCAACTTCAACACCCACTAGGATATCAGGAAATTGGGGAAAATCCTCTCCTCTCCTAGATATCCCAGTGATAAAATAAATATCCTCCACATTGGGATGGTACCATTGATAAGGACCGACTCTGAATGCCTATTGATGGGCATCCCTATTAATCCCTAAATATTAGAAGGGAAAAAACTCATCAAGGTGTGGGGAAGTTACCATAACTTCCACTTGGCACATCCAATTTTGATAAGACCTATGGCATTGCAAAGAAGACGTATCAAAGAACTACAAAATGAAATTTTTAGACCCAAAAGGGTTGAAATTTTGGAGATATAGTAGAAGAAAGATCGTCTAGAAGAACCACCTTGAAATCAAGGTTTAAAAGTGATACTTGGCCAACATGCCACAAAAAAAGAGAACTTATACACAAAATAATCCTTCAAATAGTACTACTTGGACTCTTGATGAAGGTGAAGAAATGCACAGGGACATAAATGATTTACAAAATAAGACAATAAAAAAAGATGAACTACAAGGGATGATGGATTCAACTGAAGCTAAGTTGGAGGCAATAATGGATACTAAGATGGATGGTTTAAAAAGGGAGATCATGGAAGGATCGAAAATTTTCCTAATAGAGAGGCCACCTGAAAGTGAAAATGTATCCCATGAAATTCATGATGAGGACACAAGGCATATGAATCAAGATTGGAGAAACTCCAACTTTCTTTTGAAGACCAACCACTTTCCTAATATCAATATGAGGAATTTTGATGTCAAGGATCCAATCAAATGGATACTTTAGATGGAGCAGTTCTTTGATATACATGATGTGCCACACACACAAAAGGTACGAATTGCTTCTTTATATTTAGAACCCAATCAATTTGTGTGGTATTGATGGCTTTGTTCTCATAAATCACTTGTCACTTGGACAATTTTCATGGAAGAAATGATAGCACACTATGAGGATACAAGGAGCAATACCTTCTTTAGCCAATTGATAAATCTAAAGAAAAAGGGTTCAGTTGCAGAGCACATTGAGAACTTCCAAAGATTGAATATAAAGGTAACTGATATTCCATATGAGCACTTTATTTATGTATTCATAGGAACTTTAAAGGATAACATTCAACATGAGGTTCACCTTTGGGAACCCAAATCATTGGAGAATGCAATCAGGGTGGCGAGAAATGTTGAAAGTAAAAATATGGCTATGGCTACTAGAAGGACCACTCCTAACCTCTATTGAGAGAATAATGTTCCTTCTTCTAAAACACCTAAACCTACAAGGTTGACACCTCAACAATTGGAGGAAACACAAGAAAAAGGCTTATGCTTTAATTGTGATAATAAGTATAATAAGGGACATACGTGTGGTGAGAACAAATTATTCTACATAGATTGTGAAGAGGAAGAAGAACAAGAACAAGAACCATCTCAAGATAAAAAACTAGAAGAGATTTCTTCTGAAGAGTTGACTCCCACGATATCATGTAATGCATTGGCTAGAATTATCACTCCTCAAACCCTCGAGATCGAAGAATATATCAAAAAGAAAAAGGTAATAGTCCTAATTGATTCTGGTAGTACTCATAATTTCATTCACTATAAATTAGTCAAAGCTCTCATTCGCTTTATATATCTAACACCGAAGTTTCAAGTAATGATTGAAAATGGAGGAAGTATCAATTGCTCAGGAAAATTCCATAATATCAATCTTACTATTGTGGAATATGTAATGAATAGACCAATTATTGCTATACCCATGGGTGGTGTTGATGTCGTACTAGGAGTCCAACGGTTACAATCATTGGGAACATTGGCTTTTAATTTTCAAGAACTTTTCATGAAATTTTCATTGGAAGGAAAGGAAATTGAGTTAAGGGGTATCACATGGAAACCCAATAAGGTGATAAGCTCTAATGGCATGCAAAAATTATTGAAAAATGGGAATCAAGGTGTAATTGTACAACTATGCTCACTAGATGTTCAAACATCTAAGCCATCTATTCCCCTAGATCTCCAAGGGATCATTGATAAGCATTCCAAAGTATTTGAAGATATTCCCAGAGGTCTTCCACCCACTTGAAATCATGATCATGATATTCACCTAATTCCTGGGAGTGTTCCTCCTAACATCATGCCTAACAGATACCCTTATTCCTAGATGAGTGAAATTGAGCATCTGGTTGAAGAAACATTAGAGGTTGGAATTATTAAACCTAACCAAAGTTCTTACTATGCACCAATGGTAATGGTAATCAAGAAATAGGGCTCATGGCATATGTTTTTAGATTATAGAGAGAGCAACAAGATCACTATTAAAGATAAATTTCCCATTCCCATCATTGATGAATTGTTAGATGAAATACATGGAGAAATCTACTTCACAAAGTTGGATCTTCATTCAGGGTATCATCAGATTAGATTGAAGGAAGAAAATATCTCAAAAACAACATTCTGAACTCATGAAGTCCATTATGAATTTTTGGTCATGCCTTTTGGCCTTATGAATGCACTTTCCACATTCCAAGGGTTGATGAATTCCGTTTTCAAGCCCTTCCTTTGAAAATAAGTGTTAGTATTTTTTTATGATATACTAATCTATAGAAATTCGTGGGAGGATCATGTTCGACATGTTGACAAGGTTCTACAACTACTAAAGGAGAAACAACTATATGCCAAACCACCCAAATGTTTCTTTGGAGTGAAGGAGGTAGAGTATTTGGGTCATATTGTATCTCATGAAGGTGTCAAGGTAGACCATAACAATATTAAGGCCATGATGGAATGACCAATTCCCAAAACATTGAAGAATCTTAGAGGAATTTTGGGTTTGACATGTTACTACCGCAAGTTTTTTCATGGATGCATTTTCATGGAATCCAGGGGAAACTCAAGATTTTGAACAACTTAAAGAGGCGATGTGAAAAGATCCTTTATTGACCACACCAGTCTTTAAAAAAACCTTTATTGTGGAATGGGATGCCCCAGGAAATGGAATTGGTGTTGTTCTAATGCAAGAAGGAAGGCCCCTTGCTTTTGAAAGTCACCCACCCAAGGGAAAGGACTTACAAAAACCCATTTATGAGAGGGAAATGATGGAAATACTACATGCATTGAAGAAATGGCGCCCTTACCTAATAGGTAGGCACTTCAAGGTCAAAAAATATCATGATAGTCTTAGATACGTCTTGGAACAAAGACTATCTTAAGAAGAACAACAATAATGGGTGACCAAGATGTTGGGTTCTGATTTTGAAATCATCTACAGAAAAGGGAAGAAAAATGTTGTGGCAGATGCACTCTCAAGAAAGGATGAAGATGTTGAGGCCTTTCTCTGTGTTATCTCGATCATCCAACCCGATTAGATAATAGAAGCAAGGCATGAATGGAAGAATGATGAAAACATGTGGACTCTCATTCAATGTTGCAGTAGGATTCCAGTGCATCAGATACTTTTACATGGAAAAATGATTTAATATGGTACAAAAATCGCTTATATTTATGTAAGAACTCCTAACTCAAACAAAAGGTACTCTTGGAATTTCACACCTCTCCAGTAGGAGGGTAGTCAGGATTTTTGAAAACCTACCACAGGGTCAAGAAGGAATATTTTTGGGATGGCCTTAAAACTGATGTTCAAAGGTTTGCCACAAAATGTTTGGTTTTCCAACAAAATAAGCTGGAAAAAATTAAGACCCCAGGTCTTTTACAACCATTATCCATCCCAAGTCATCGTTGGGAGGATGTTTCCATGGATTTCATCATAGGGTTACAGAAGTTTGAAGGAAAGAGTGTCATCATGGTGATTGTTGATAGACTGACCAAGTACGCACACTTTTGTGCACTCTCTCATCCTTTCAAATATAGTAAAGTTGCCACCACATTCATGGAGACAGTTCAAAAGCTACATGGAAGCCCAAAGATTATTGTAAGTGACAAAAATCCCATTGTCATTGGACATTTTTGGACATAATTATTTTCTTGTTTGGGTACTCAATTGGCTCATAGCTCATCTAATCATCCTCAATCTGATGGAAAAACTGAGATAGTGAAAAAATGTCTGGAAGAATATCTTTGTTGCTTTGTTTTTGATAAACAAACATAATGGTTCAAGTGGTTACCCTTGAGAGAATGGTGGTATAACATTTCCTTTCATACTGCAACAAAAATGACACCATTTATGGCACTCTATGGATATCACCCACCTTCCATCACTTCTTCTCTAAAAGAAAAATCTAAAGTTCAAGCAGTGGGAGATCAAATCAAGCATCAACAACAAGTTATCCAACTCTTAAAGGACAACCTGACCATGGCACATAATCACATGAAACAACAAGCAGATCAACATCATAGTGAAAGAAGTTTTGAAGTAGGGGATTAGGTATTTTTAAGACTACAACCATACAAACAGATGCCCCTCAAGCAAGCTAAGAAGGATAATAAATTATCACCAAAGTAATATGGCCCTTATAAGGTGTTGTAAAAGATTGGTACTATGAAATACAAATTGGAGTTGTCTGCATCTTCGCGAGTACACTAGTTTTCCATGTTTCATTCTTAAAGAAGGTTATAGGTGACAAGATCCCGGTTCAAAATATATTGCCAGAACTTGACGAGGAATGAAAAATCGTATTGAAGCTTGAATCTATCACTGACACAAGAATTTTCCAGCTGAGGAATAGATCCATTTCATAGTATCTCATTAAGTGGAGGAAACTACCTCTTGAAGATTCTACTTGGGAATATGAGTCTTTTATACAGAAGCATCCAAAATTACTCAAGCATTGCATACAACACTTGTCTGAAGGAGAGGGGCATGTTAAGCACTAAATAGTGGCATATTATTCCTTAATTGGGGCATATTACATTAGTATTGTTATTTTATTTGTGTCGGCTTGGTTCCATTAGTTGTAATTGGACCTCATAGTCTCCTATATATACCAAAAATACATTTTCATTGGGAATCATCTTGTATTGGTAAATTTATGTGGTGTATAAGGATGTTTCCCCCTCAAAGAGGCTTATTATCTAAAATTATCTCTTTTTCAAGGCATTGAGTACTTATTCTAAGGTTTTTTATGCTATTTTGATATTTGGTTCTTAACAATCCCATCGATGGATCAGATGCACAAGAAAAGTGGAATTCCCCTTCAAGGATGTAGCTTCCTCGTAGTACTTGAGGAGGCCTACATTCCTCAAGAGGACTTGCATAGCTGCAATACTAGGCCTAGGGTAAAAATACATTTCACTCTCTCTGGCTTCCCACTCTCGAACCATATTGTACTGGTCCGCTCTTTGCTACTACTCCTCCATTACCCGAGGTCTCTGCATAATTAACATATAAATTACATCAACGTCATACATTAAAACATAACTTTTTTTTCAGTAAGTGAGAAATTTATTTCAAAATATGCAAACATAAATTTTGTTCAAAAAAAAAAAAATTTAACCTTCGGTGCCCCGGAAAAATAGTAACGCACCGCCCACGGTGCGCACACATATCTTACGCACCGCATGCAAAATGTAATTTATTTTAGGGGGTGCGTAGTAATTATCAACACACAGGTGCGCCCCATTGTATACAACGCATCGTGAAAGAACAATGCGTCTAGACACTATGACGCCCCGATGTATTCCATTCATGCACCGCTAAAAATAAAAACTCATTTTAAACGGTGCACCATATCCATGATTGTGCACCGATCCGTTCCGTATAATCCACACACCGATTGAAAAAAAATAAATTCCACGGTGCGTAGTTTATTGTGTACACATCGGTGCGTTAACTATCAAGGATGCACCACTTGAACAACTATCTATTTTCAATGGTGCATATATTTTTATGAACACACCGACACGTTCACTATAAACAACACATCGTTTAATGGAAACTATTTATTTTCGATGGTGCGTCGTTTATTATGAATGCACTGATGAATTCATTATAAACAACGCATAGTGCATTTATTGTGAACGCACCATTGAAAATAAATAGTTTCCATTAAACAGTGCATATAATTTTATGAACATACTGGTGCGTTCACTATAAACAATGCACCGTTTAATGGAAACTATTTATTTTCGACAGTGCGTCGTTTATTGTGAACGTACTGATGTGTCATTTATAAGTACACACCCATGTGTTCTGTATTATGACGCATCGGTGAAAAATGAACTATACTTTTAGATGCACACTGTAAAATTTACAAGGTGCACTGTGCATGGTGTGAGCCAAATGGCTTGAACGCACCGCGCATATTTTTTTTTTTTTTTTGAAAAACAATGTAAATTTTACTCAATTTCACAATTTGATCTAGAAAAATACAATGTACAAATAAATAAAGAATTTACATGGACATTTTCTCATCGAGGAAGCATGGTTGGGATGTTGGGAAAAGGTGGCACCGGTTCTTGAGAGATTCTCTACACTGGAAATGGTAAAAATGGTTTTTTACCGATGGTTTTTTATTTACCCATGTTCCGGTGCGCTCACGTTAAGCGTACCAATGCTCACCGCTGCAAACAATGCACCATTATTTTTAAAACCCATGTGATGGTGCACCATATGGAATGCACCAGTGTGCCTAGAGGACAAAGGCACATCATTACGCATTTAAAAAATTCAAATACTGTGCACCTGTTTGTTGCGCATTGGTACGCCCATTTTGTGCGGATTGGTGCTCGTGAGTTTCTTTTATATGATGTGCACTATTTTTTTTTTTTAAATAACTCTGTAATGGTGCACCATTGTCTATTTGCACTGGTGTGTTGATTTCTAGTGGCACACCACTGCAAACAACACACTGTTATTTTTTTTAAAAACCCTGCGATGGTGCACCCATTTGGAACACACTGATGCACCCAATGGACAACGATGCACTAGTATGCATTTTTAAAAGGAAAAATGCGAAGATGGTGCCCCTGTTTTTTGCGCATTGGTGCGCCCTTTGGGTGCGCACTGGTGCTTGTGAGCTTCTTTTATATGATGCACACCGTTGTTTTGTATTTTTTTAAAATAAATCTGCAACAATGCACCATTGTCTATTAGCACCAATGCGTTCATTTCTGGTGGTGCACCAGTGTGGTATAGTCTTATAAATGCACCATTAAAAAAAATTCCACTAAAACATCTGCCCACACACCTCCACTAGTGACCTCTGCTACAAACAAATTTTTGGGTTATTTTTATAAGGGCTTCTGCAAAAACCTCCGCTATAGGGTCTTTTCCTTGTAGTGATTGTATCTCTATGTTTATTGAAATATCTCTATATATTTCATTGTTATATCGCTGCCTTCATTTCGTTCTCAAAATAATTTGGATCAGTGGTGTTAGAGAAGGCTACTCCTTTTCATTTCTTAGCGCATGTACCTGACGGGGTTAGGGTATAGAGAGTTGGGTCTCGAGCTAGTGTCTCTTGAGGACAACCGCTCTTGCCAGCCTAAGCGGCCTCCCCTGGTGGAAGAAAAGAGAGATGAGGGAGTAGAATATCCCATCAAGTTGTTGCTTCCAGAAGACCTTGCGCAACAGAGAAACGATATGTTGGAGAATTTTCCCCAAATCCTTCAATGATTTCCGATAATAGTAGGTGCATATTTTTCAAGCAGTCACTTTGGAGATGCTGCCCCATTCAAGGTACAAGTCAGTTTTTATATTCTCATATTTGAAGGTCAGATCGATGAAAATGCTTTGGAAAAATGGTTAAATTTTCTAGAAGATTATTTCTTCGTTCACAATTTTTCGGACAAAGAAAATATCACCTTTGTGCTCCTTAAGGCTCTCCCCCATGTCAAACATTGGTGGGAAAGCTACTGGGAGAAAAATTCCACATAGGAGTCTGGAATATTTGGGTTCAATCCCACTTGGGATTTTTTTATGGATGCGGTCAAGGAGAAATATTACCCTGTGGGAAACTATGATCACCAATACATAATATGGACCACACTGCATCAAGAGAGGGGAAAAATAGTGTCGAAGTTCACAAATACCTTCCATACCTTGCACACCAAGATGGGTATCAAAGACTCTGAGCAACATCTGGTTCGAAAATACTGCGGGGCTCTACACAGGTACATCCAAACTGAAATGGAGGTTCTGGACATTTCATAACTGGGAGCTTCTTATCGATATGATGTCAAAATAGAGAAAAAGTTTAAGCACCATAACAAGTGGGAATTTGGGTCTGCAAATCCACAACAACCAAAGTATGGTAAAGGCATCCCTAATTCACAGAATAGCCAACTTCAAGACAACCAGTCCAAGCCGTAGGAAAATAAGAGCAACATGAAGATGAAGAAGGAAACTGGGAAGTGGTGTGACTTCCACAAAATCCCTTGGCACAACACCAATGAATGTCACTTGAAAAAATCATTGGTAGCTAAAATCAAAGAAATAGAGTCGAGCCTCGACTCAGACTCCGATTTAGATAATAATAAAAGGATACAGATAATTGATGCAGAACCCATTGCTACTGTCGTGACTGCAACAATCCAACCATAATAACTAGAGGATCTTGAAGAAGGGGAGCTCCTTTTCCATTCACAAATGTTGGTGAAGGGGGCCCCACTGAATTTTATTATTGATAGTGGAAGCCAGAAGAAACTAATATCATCAGAGTTCGTCAAGAAGTTGTATTTTCCGACAACACCATAGTCGCAACCATACAACATCGGATGGCTTCACTAGGGACGAGATCTTCGTTTCATCTAGCAGTGTCGCCCATCATATGACATCAAGCCCTTCAAGGATGAGGTACTATGTGATGTTGCCCCACTGGAATTCTATGATGTTTTGTTAGGCCAGCAATAGATGTGGAGGTGTCAGGTTATTTATGAGTCTCAACCCCATAGCATCATTGTTACTCTTGGGGGTCATCTCTACAGGATACCAGAGGTAGTTCCGACTACTGTCCCAACAAAACAGTGTCACAAAGTAATCTCTCATACCAAAATGTTTAGCCTCTTCACCATCCAGTCAGAAAGCAAATAGAGGGAAACTGCAACCATTGCAGGCTCAACTCAAGACCTTTCTATCTAGCAAAACCAGATCGACAAGATTGTAGAAGAGCATAAAGATATTCTTACTACACCTACGGGGGTGCCTCCACATTTCCCAGTCAAACCAAGTTATGATAAATCCCTTCACGTTCCTCATGTTGCATATTCACTGAATGATTCGTCCCACACTCTGGAAAATCATGCAGCTAGATTGGTTAAATAGATCCAACCCCTCCAACAACAGGTTCATAACAACCTTCAACAAGCTAAGCATGACAACTTCTTCAACAAGGCCAACAACTCACTAAGGTTTAGATTTGGTAAAAACTTCCCTGGGGACTTCATGCAATGGAGACCATTTCTTCCTAAGGGGGGAGGATTGATCTAGGAGGAAATTGGTGGCCACCCACCTATTCCACTGGCTCAAAGAATTTTTTTTGATTTTGGTAGTTTCTTACAGTTTTTCGAGTACCAAACTTCCGGGGCCATTTTAAGGCCCTAAACGATGTTTTTTTATTACTTTTGGGGGGCCAGGGTTTTTTTGGGGCATTCCCTAACCCCCAACATAAGTTTTTCTTCTTGGATATAAATTTCTGAGGAGGTATTGAACACCCCAAACAAAGATCGTATGAAAAAGTTACGCCTTCGGGAAGTTGACGTATCAACTACCCCCACCGGGGCCCACAAACCTTTTGACGTTTCATATTTTGGAGTTAGGGTTTGGATTTTATTTATGTTAAAAAGGCCTTTGGACGCTCATTTTAGACATCATCATCTTCTTGCGAATAAGCATAACTATCACATCTCTTCTCACAGATAAGATGCCACCATTCTAGCGAGTCATTCACTCTATAATTTTACAGTTTTTGTACATTCTCTCATTAATAAAAATTGTGCATTACTTTATCTCTGTGTTTATTTCAATATCTCTATCTTCATTTCGTTCTCAAAATAATCCAAATCAATTTACTCCTTGGTAATGGCTCTTGAAGGGACCCTTCTTGAAAATTTCTAGAAACTCACATTTTGCATGTTCTTCCATAGACTTCAACCAAGTGACTTATTCTCCAACACTTATGAGGACATTGACGATATAGGTGACCTAAGTCACTGATAACAAAAGAATAAGGTACTCAAAATCTACTTTGTAATTGGAATACAAGTGTAAACATCTTATGAATTCATTTAACATTGTCATCTTTGTGCTTCTCAGTGGCATCCCGAGATTTTCATATGAATCTAAAAAAATATACAGTGAAGTCACGACTTTATCCTTTGATATGTTGATTTCAAGTGTTACAAGTTGATCAAAGAAAACCTTGATGACGTACATATGACCAATTGTTAATTTTTCATCACCCATTTTCAAGGATGAGAGTTTTGGTTTCAAGTACAACTTGTTCACAACACTCTTTGCCTTATACATTTCACGTATAATTTACTAAATAT
>ML832799.1:19800-31085 GCA_009831015.1 Picea engelmannii
AGATAATAATACCAAATTCTTTCTTAACTATGCCAAATATAGAAAAAACATCAACTCGATATGGGAAATAAAAGACAAGGATGGTATGAAAGTTCATTCCTTTAAGGAAAAAGCATCCGAGTCTATTCAATACTTTAGCTCTATTTTTCAAGAACCTCATGGTTGTCCCCTTTAAGAAATATCAGAATTCATTTCTAAGTTTCCATGTGTCTTCACCAAGGAAATGAATAAGAGTATGATATAGGAAGTTACATAAAAATAAATCTACTCCACCCTTGTCTCCAGGTAAAAGGGGAAGAGTCCTGGGCTTGACGGTCTCTTCGTATAATTCTATGTCGATTTTTATGAGTTGATTAAGGAAGATTTACTCAAAGTGGCATATGAATCAGAGAGGGTTGGAAAAGTCATGGGATTTTTTAACTCCACCTTCATTGCTCTGATCCCCAAAAAACATGATGGAAAAAATTTCGAGGATTTCAGGACCATCTCATGTTGTAATGTCATCAGAAATATATTGATAAGATAATATTAGGAATACTAAAGCCCATATTCAATCACATTATTTCCAAGGAGTAGTTCATATTTTTGCATAAAATATAGTTTCATGACGCGATGTCACTGGCTCAAGAAGCGTTACACTCGGTATACACTCATAAGCAAGTGACTTCTATACTTAAATTGGATGTTTTGAAAGCATATGATAGAGTAAATTGAACTTATCTAAGGTTGGTTTTAATACATACAGGGATAGAACTTTTTGTGGTAAATTGAATTATAGGATATATACAGATCCTGTTATGAACATAATATATAATAATAAATATAAATACATTATAATAGTTAATGAATAATTAATGAAGAGACACCTTCCCAATGGAAGGTCAAGTCTCTTCATGGAAGGAAACCCATGTGTTGTCACTCGGAATTGAAATGGGTTGCATGCAAAACAATCCCGAGGAAACCTCGAACCACTTGGGATTGGAAGTTGCCCCTCCCAACCCGAGAGGGATCTCTCGAACAATGTCACAATATGATCTTCAGCAAGCGTGAAATGGTGGGCAGATTTATGGGTAAATGGTAGTTTTGGATTTTTAGAGTTTGGGGGTTGGACCAGGGAAACAGTCCATTGGGCATGGAGTCAAGTGAAAACCAAAGAAAGGAGATAATAGCAGTGATCATATAACTTGAGGAAAGTGAGGCAAAGTAAGTCTATCTTTCAACGCTTTGATAATCATGAGGCGGTAGCGGAAAAAGGAAGGGAAAGGCCGATGTAGCAGAGAATATATGCAGAATTATGGAAGTGCAGACTGGTCTTACACCCGCTGAGAGCTGGTGCAGAGGAAAGACAGTAAACAATTACAGAAGACCGAAATTCATTCGCTATAGTAGTGGTCGTACTAAAGTATAACGAAGCACATCAGTTAGAAGAAAATGAAATTGTAATACATTTGTGACAGAATAAGGAAGAAATAAACAATATGATAATTAAAATATCAATTGTGGGTAAGGAACATATAAATGAAGTCCAAATAGATTTAACACAGCTGAAAAGAAGAAGAACATACTGAAAGAAATCGACCGTGATGAATCTCACAGTCACAAGTAAAAAATCATCTTTATTTCTCCAATCTTGGCTTACAAAATAACTCGACTTGCAAGAAGAGCCCCTCTTCTAAAGAGGTTTTCCCCAGCTCTCCCCCCCCTTTTCCTCTATTACATACATCATTCTTTTAAAAGAGAAAAAAATCTAAAATAAAACTCTTAGTGTTCCGGGAAATATTAACCGGTTCGTCTTCATGGAAAACTGCGACTGCCAGGTGTTCTGTTGTTTAGGGGCACCTCTCCTTCGAATTCCTGGTGATGATTGTTCGGTGTCTCACATGAATCAATTTTCAACGACTTAACATGAATTCTCTGAAGTTCTCCAACTTAATCAATGGGATTTATTTCTGAGAGCACCAACAATAACTGAGTCCATGCCATTCAAGAAAAAGATTGAAGAAAGATGTTTTCAGTAAAAACGACTTCATCCATCATTTTGATGAATATTGTTTATCCCCATGTCCAAGGGAGAAGGTTTTTACAAGATGAACCCTGCAATGGATAACCTGAAGCTACGTCCATAAAATGATCCACTTGAATATGGATGCATCTGACGAAATTACTGGAAAAAAGCTATGCACTTGAGTGATGTTTAACCATAGCTTGACTATTCCTGGCCACCATGGAGATTTCACATTATCTGGTCTGATAGTGTAGGCAAACGTCTGAAGAAGTGAGGAGGGAAGTAGGAAATGGCTCTCTGAATCTAGGGTGGTGAAGATAGTAGAAAGCTAGGATTATCAAAACTAGTTTGAAATGAACAACGTACAACATAAATGAGATCATGAACATGTAGCAATGAAAATTCCAGTAGAACGAGGATATCTCCAACTAAGAAGAGCTTGAATTCTCTCCCCCTGCGTAGAAAAATCACCCAATACCGTATGTATCCTTGTAGCCAAACTCCTTAATCAATCATATCTCGTTCTAACAATTTCAGAAGCCTCGGAGCTCTGCAATGGATCAAATTCCTCATCAAGTTCATGCTGATCAACTGCATCTGCATGGGAAATTCGTGTATCCATGTGTGGTGGCATCCTAGGCCGAAACCTATAGTGCCATGCACCGATGAGAAAACTGTCGGTACAATGAGTTCTGGGTACCAAACTAGGACAAGGAAGAGGAAATGCACCAAAATAGTCGTAATTGGATTCCTCCATTGACATATATCATCAACTCATTTGGCAACAGAAACAACTCCAGACAGAACATTCATAATTCTGAACCAGTTAGCCTTGTTGCACTGCATGCTCCACATGTACACTCCCGAAAGAAAAAATGAAACCATTGAACTCAGTGAACCAGTACGAACAGTTAATCAAAAAGAAAAGAATCGACGACACATGGAAACTACATGAAGATTTAATGCTCAACTTTCATCGCAAGGCACCTGTTTTCCTCGGCCACTTTTGTCGAGGAAACGCGTCACATATTTATCTCTCCGTTTTCTAAAACCCCTTCTCGGAACTGTATAAGGAGGCGGTTAGCCCTACCTTACAACATCATATCTGGCTCACCTAACCTTCAGTTCTTAGGCTTTACTTGATGAGTATTTGATTGCGACTGGAAATGTTGGGCTCATTGAAGTTTCAGCGCCATTTATTCATTATCGTCGCCGCCATTATACTGGCCACTCTCTGTTTGAATTGCAGTTGCTCATCCACTATTGCTGGGCCACCGCAGTGTGGGAGAGGAGAACTGGAAACGTTGCTGCGCTTCAAGGCCGAGATTACAGATGACACCTCTGGTCGTTTGCGGGCGTGGAACGGCTCCAACTGCTGCCAGTGGGAAGGAGTATCCTGCAATAATCAAACTGGACAAGTTGTGGGGATTCTGCTGTCGGGGCTCATATCCAGTGATGACTTCATATCCGATACCCAGATGAAGGGCACACTCTCGGAGTCCTTGGGAGATCTCCAGTTTCTTGAGATTTTGGATCTGTTAGACCAGAAACAAATCGTTGGCTCCATTCCATCGTTGATTGGGAATCTCACGAATCTGAAAAAGCTTCGTCTCGACATAAATAATCTCAACGGTTCGATCCCTCTGTCTTTAGAAAATCTCCACAATCTTCAGGAGTTGGATCTGTCGAAGAATAGGCTTATGGAAGGCATCCTGATTACTTTTGGAGGCCTCACGAATCTGTGCATTTTGAATCTCTACACCAACAGGTTGACGGGCCTTGTTCCCACCTCGATAGCCAGTCTCGGCAAGCTCACCACTCTCGATCTCCATGAAAACCTTCTCAGTGGCTCCATTCCTCCGTCTTTGGGAGAATTGTGTTCTCTGCAGTCGTTGGATTTTTCTGACAATAGGCTCACAGGGATCATACCAGATTCTATCGGTACGTTATCGAATCTGTATGTCGTCTTCCTCAATACAAACAAACTCAGCGACAGCATCCCGCCCTCCTCGTTTAGAACCTGCTTACCGGCGCCTCATGTTCTGCACCACCAACGACGAGCAACTCGTGAATGGTCTTCCCCCATCATCACATGAATGGTAACGCCCCAATCATCACACGAATGGTAACGCCCCAATATCTCCTAAAGACACCTTCCATAATCTTCGTCTCCCGGATTCAGCTCCTGAGCATCGTCCCTAATCTCGTTGCAGCGGTTTCTGACAACGCAGACTTTCTTCTACGAAAACATATTAAAATTCTTAAAACTAGACAAGATGCAGATAGCAAACCTAGCCCAACCGAAGTCGCCAAGATAACTATCCAAGGTCTCTTCTAGTAATTTAGGTCCACGTTCCTTTGGAAATGTGATATCAAGCACTTTTCTACGCCAACCATGGTAATTCATTTTTAATTGCTTATGTTTCCTCAATGGAAAGAATAGGACCTTTAAGAGAAAGACGATGGCACACCTTCAAAAATAATTTCTGCAGCAGACCTTATCTCGCGTTTCTTCGTATCCTCCTGAAGAGCAGCTCTAATCAATATTTTTGCTATTCCCATGTGTGGATTGTTGTGTACGATCTCTACAACGTATTTATCACTTAGCTATTCCCACAAGCCATCTGAAGCAAATATTAGGAACTGATCATGTGGTTTGAGCTGCCGCACATGTATTGATGGTTCTGTTGTCATAATTGGATTCTGCATTGGGACTGGACACCCAAACTAAGCAAACAAAGGGTCCCTATTGAACTCTATCTTTTTCATATATATATATCACCTATTGACCTTGATACCTGTATAATTCCCTTTACATGCCATACACCTTGTCTTAAAACAACTATATGTGAATCATCAGGGTGAAGCGCTATTAATTCCTTCCGGACCTCCTCCACGGCTACATTATGTTCAGTAGACAATCTCTCTGCTTTAACCAATTTCTTTGTTGGACACAAAATTCCCAAAGTAGCTCTTGAATCACCAAGATTTTCAAGATATAACATATTATTGGATATTGCTCCTATCAGACAACAAGATCCCGCAGAAGCAATATGTGGCTGTATTGGCCAAGTCCTCTTAACAACATGCAAAAATTCTTCTTCTATTGCACTGACTGCTTTTTGGAGAACTTCTGCAGACATTCCCCCTTGCTCCGAGGAAAATCCACATGATTCTGAGCAAGATAAAGTCTCTCAAGATGTCTCAGCTTGTCCAATTCCCGAGGTATGTCTCCCGTTAAGACATTACTAGATAGTGAAAGCTTAAAAAGCTGAGAACAATTTCTGAAATCTGTTACAACACCATGCATGGGTATATAAGACCCACATTCATATTGTATCTCATCATCACATATTCATATGCATTATTTAATATATTATCCTTTATGGATTATAACATGTTGTCTTACCTACATTGGGTATTTACATGGTGAACCGTCTTGGTTCACCACATGGTATCAGCTTCGTCTCAATCCAAATTTTGGCCACAAAATAGAGTTTCTCTAAAATAAGGTCTTTGACCTCATATTGGCCGATGGCCATTTATAAATTAAATATTCTACACATTTTAGCAAAAGTAAAAAAGTCATTCTACACAAAATAAAAATAAAAAAAAAAAAAGAGGAGAAGAAAAAAACAAAAGAAAAGAAAAAAGAAAATTTCTTAGGGTGCACGTGAAGAAGTATAAGTGCACATCAGGAAGTTTGAAGGAAATATTCCAGATTTGACATTAGTTAAGTTAATTTTCATTTAAAAAGTGAGAAAAAGTAATTTAAAAAAAAAAGTTTCAAAGAAGAGGAAAAGTGAATATTTTATTTTACTTTTGGAGATTTACCATCTCATGGTTTGGAAAACCATTGGACCATGGTATTCCATACCATATATAATATATATGTGTGTATGTGTTTAACTCTAAATAAGTATTTCACAAAACTTAGGGTCGTGTTTGTTGAGCCCTAACCACTACTAACAAATAGTTATATATATTCTACACATTGGCCATTTATAAATCAAATATTCTATACATTTCAGAGAAAGTAAAAAAGTCATTCTACACAAAATAAAATAAAAAAGAAGAGGAGAATAAAAAAACAAAAGAAAAGGTTTTCTTAAGGTGCACTTGAAGAAGTATAAGTGCACACCAAGAATTTTGAAGGAAATTTGGCATTAGTTAGTAATTTAAAAGAAAAAATTTCAAAGAACAGGAAAAATGAATATTTTATTTTACCTTTGGAGATTTACCATCCCATGGTTTCGGAAAACCATTGGCCCATGGTATTCTATACCATATATAATATATATGTGTGTGTATTTCACAAAACTTAGGGTCGCTTTTGTTGAACCCTAACCTCCCCTAACAAATAGTCAAGAGTATAAAAGAGAATTTTATTATAAGTCAAAACATAAGGTATTCTTTGTAAAGTATAAGGAGATTATATATATATATATATATATATATATATATATATATATATATATATTCTAAGAGGAGAACATTATCATTAAAGAGGAGAGCTCCTTTTACATTTAGCATTTATTGAAAAATAAGAAGTGAACTATGACATCTACAAAGAATACATTTTAGGCAAAATGTTCCTATAGTGCAAAAGAGGAAGAGTATGAAAGGGGCCTTATGAATGGAGCTCGCCCTTCTCCATATTGTAAAAAGATTTTTATTTTAGTAGAAAATCAAGGTGACACCCATTGGGAAATGAAAATAAAAGAATTAGAAAACCAATTAATTCATTATCAACAACACAACAAAAATTTACAATTTCAAGTTGGGTTGAAGCAAATGCTAAAAAAACAAGAAGAGAGACAAAAACAAATCTTGAGGGAAAATTACAGGAAAAAGACAGTCATTTCTTACTTAAAATATCATAACCAAAATTTATTAGTACAACTCAACGAGTCAAAAGATAAGAAGCATAGGGATAAGAAGTTAGAGCAAGCTAATCACGATCTCATTAAGAAATTACCAGAAAAGGATGAAGAGAATTGTCGCCTAAAAATCCATAATCAAAGTTTAATCACCCATATTAAGAAGATAAAGAGTGATAAGAAGACGATAGATGACAAGTTAGAACAACTTATCAATAAAGAATCATTGGTAGATAAAGAGACAATGACTGAACCTATGGAACTAAAGAAGTCTTCAAATGGAAAAAACTTGATGGTGGATAAAGCAATTAATACAGACCCAGGCAACCTTACAACTCAAAAGGTGTAATATACCAGATATAAAAAGTATGCAGAAATTTCTTGTGAAAGTTGGGTCACAATCAGAAACAATAGAGTGCGACATGCCATGAAGCTTGAAGACCTAATCCATGAAAATTTGAGCCACCGTGGATGTTGTAAATGGGTGTTGAAGAGCGCAGAAATGAGCATACTTGGAAAGGTGATCAACAACCACCATGATGACTGATTTATTTCCCGATTTGGGTAATCCTGTAATAAAATCCATAGAGATATCCTTCCAAATAGAAGGTGGAATAGAAAAAGGTTGTAGTGTGCCCAGAGATTTGACTGTTTCTCCCTTGTTGCAATGACACACATCACATTCAACGAAAAAAGTACGAATGTCATGTTTCATACCATCCCCCAAAAAAGAACGTTTGACCCTGTCATAGGTTTTGGTGAACCTGGAGTGCCTCGTTGTGGGTGTAGCATGAAGCTCAAAAAGTACCATGGATTTAAGCTTTGATTGTTTACTTAAATACAAACGACCTTTGTATCGAAGGTCATCATGGAGCCAATAGTACCCTGGGGAAGCTGGAGCATTGGAATACAATTGTTGGATCAGATGCAAACTTTTTGGATCTTGTAGCCATTCCTGGCGAACGGCTTGGAGCCAATTTGGCACAATGAAGGGAAGAGAAAAAATGAATCCTTCATCTTCATATTTTCGGGAAAGTGCATCCGCCACCACATTGTCTTTTCCTTTCTTGTAAATGATCTCATAATCATATCCAAAGAGCTTAGTCACCCTTTTTTGTTGCTCCAGGGAGGAAATTGAGTTGTTCCAGAAAATACTTGAGGCTTTGATGGTCTATCTTAATTTGGAAACGTTGCCCCAATAGATAAGGGTGACACAGATCAACGGCATGCAGAATAGCCAACATTTCCTTTTCATAGATTGATTTTTCTAGATTTCTTTCAGATAGTTGCTTGCTGGTAAAGGCCAAAGGTCGACCCTCTTGCATAAGGACAACACCAATTCCTTTCCCTGAGGCATCACATTCCAAGACAAAGGTCTTTGTGAAATTAGGAAGGGCCAGGACTGGAGTGGTGCACATGGCCATATTCAAGGTTTGAAAATCTTGAGCAACAGCTAGGGTCCAAGTGAAAGAGTTCTTTTTTAGGAGAGCAATGAGAGGTGTTGCAATCTTTCCATAATTCTTAACAAACTTGCGATAATAACCATTTAAGCCCAGAAATCCACGCAAGCTTTTGAGAGTCTTTGGGTGAGGCCAGTCTTGCATAGCTTGAATCTTTTTTGGATTCACCCTGACGCCATCCTTTCCAAAAAACATAGGAGCATCTTGTAACAAGCGTAGGAGCAGAGGAAGATCCAAAGGTTCCAGAGGAGGTGAACTTGCGATCCCAAAAGACTGAGCCAGAGGAGGAGAGTTGGTGAGGTGTCAGTAGAGGCTTCGTTGCATCTCACTGTTGAGCATAAGGACAAGATCAGTGATACATGAAGAGAAAGAAGACGAGATGCAACAATATGGGACACATGATCAAGAGATCATGGAAATTTTGTACCCGAGAGTCTGATGCAAGAGAATCAACCCCCCCCCAAGTCAAAATTGAATTTTCGAACCTTCCAAAGGAGACATCGTGGTCATGATGATGTATTTTCCTTGGTATTCATGTAAATGATAGAGTTTTTTTATGTATTTGTTGTGATATTGAGTGATCTTAGTTATTTGGTTGAGGAAAGATTGGATCTTCTCCTGATCCGATTGTGATTGTATTTTCTTTATATGTAAGAGCCTTTAGGCATAAGATGGGGGAGATCACAATGTAAAAATATGGTCGAGGGGAAGCCATGCCTGTTGAGGCCATTGGGTCATTCAAGATCGAATAAAAAATAAAATTCGTGTATTTTATGTACCCGAGAATGTTCTATTTGGTTGTTGATTCCATGTGTGAAATCATGTGATTGATTGAGTGTAGTGATGCCATAAAACCATGTTGTCGGTGAGGATCCAAAATAAATTGTTTGCAGGTACGAAGAAGACGAAGAAGCACCAATTTCCAGCTTGGTAATGATTGTTTGTTGATCATGGGACAAATCAACGACAATCCAATGTTAAACGACTATCATTGGATCATCTGGTCTTAGATTATATCGATGGTTATATTTCATTTCAGTCCAAGAAAGAGAGAGGGTGTTAAACTATAGGTGACCCTTGAAACAACTCACATCGTTGATCATGTCTCCACACGTCGAGAGGACGATCATTTTGCCCCCCCACTGCCTTGGGATTATGGAAAGGCCTTTGGCCCTTGAAAGCACTAGATTCATCCATTGTCAACGACTCACTAAGTCATGATCGTCGATCTTAGTAAGCATTGGATTGGCTTAACACTTGGCCATCCAGAATGATAGACCCAGGTTCGAGGGAATGGACATATGGTTGGAAGATGAACACCTTGTAGCTAGAACGAGAATAATGAGGCATTGTTGAAGGGAACAGATCAAAATTTGAAGAAGTTGCAATGGAATTATTATAGTCCTTATCGTGGGCTCATAACCCACATGTCCTAGGATCAGAATCATTAAAAACTGAAAACAAAGGACCTCAGATTTAATTTTCATCATTTGACAAACTTGGTGATAGTTCAAAATGCACCAATACTATTGTAAAAAGGAACAAATATACATTCCTTCATGTGTGAGTACATTTCCCATTTACGTTTTTCAAATATAAACTTTTTGTGAACATCCTTATTCATATTGATTAAATTTTGATATATTATATGTATATATTTTTACTTATTACATAAATAAACAAATTATAAAAATAAATACTATAAACAATCTTACAACAAACGACTAAATATGTTTTCTCTAATATATTTTCCACCCTCATATAAAATTGATGTGAGAAATATATTATAAAAATAAATACCATAAACAATCTTACACTAAACAACTATTAAAACAAGAGATAAAATTTAACAATAAACAAAAACAAAACAAGTAATGATATCAAATAATTATAACGATATAAAAATGAAGTTACTTTCACTTTCAAAATAAACATAAAGATTTAGGATAAACATAATAACAATATAAAATGAACTTACTTTCACTTTCAGAATAAGCATAAAGATTTAGGATAATCATAAAGATTTAAGGAGAGTAATTGAGAGATTTATTAAACTAATATTCCCTCCCTTTCGATATATAAAGTACACTTTCCATAAAGTGATTCCCATCTCATTCACTCACCATTATTCTAATGCATTTATCCTCATTTAATATATAAACTACACTTTCCATAAAGGGATTCCCATCTCATTCACTCTCCATTTATTCTAATGCATTTATCCGGGTTTTTTTACCTTACAAGAAACCGTCGATGTTTAATATTCCTATCATAAGATTAATGATTACAAACTAATTTAACAATATTTTATATTGTTATTATAAGATTAATGATTATAAACTAATTTAACAATATAGACATTTTTAATAGTTAACTATTTATTAACTATGTAATAACTAGCACAGCCTCAATGTCCATTGATAACGTGGATAGGTATAAACTAATTCAAACCCAATGTTAAAACCCCATGCTACAGTAAATAATGAATCATTATTATCAAGTTAATTACATTCACATTCCAACATTTCAGTGGTTTAATCATTTAAAAGTGACAATAAAAACTTTCACGGATATTAATTTTTGTTAATCATCTAAATGTGGCAATCATATGGCTTTACAGTAATTTCTTAATATGATTAGATAAATGTGAAAAAATAAACAGGTTCACTGATGAATTCATGAACATAAATATCTTAAAAGACTACGTACTATCATACTTTCATGCCATGAACTATCCTTTTCTTCCAGTGAATATCATGCCATGAGCTCACCTTTTCTTCCACTGAATTTCCAACACCATCCCTTTCTCCAAATGTTTTTCATTGAATTTCCAACATCATTCCCTTCTTCAAATGTTCTCTAATTGAGACATCTTAGCTGAGACATCATAGTCAATGTCCAAACATTAACAAGATTCCTTTCCTTAATAGACCAAGAATT
>ML832800.1:0-18631 GCA_009831015.1 Picea engelmannii
CCATATAATTATTTTCGCAAATGGACGTCGTATGCAAAAGTTATCACATTTTGACTGATTTCCCAAACATGCAAAAACTCAAATTGGTCAAAGTCAACATGACGTACTGTTGACATCAGCAGTATGACATGTGACATTAGCATGATGTCATGATGATGTCATCATGCTAACGTGGAATCACCAGGAGGTGACATGTGTCACTCGAATTTGGCATTTTTCGGGCTGAGTTGGAATAGTACAGATTTGACATGTGGCACTGTACGGATGACACATGGCAGTCCATACATGATGTGGCCCAATGACATGCTAACATGTGGCAATACGGATGATAGGTGGTTGTACGAAAGTTGACATGGAATGGTGGCTAAGTTGTACAGAAGCAGATGTGGCAGGGTGACTAGGCTGTACAAATGTTGATATGGCAATTGACTAGACAGGTGATTGGGTTGTATGACAGTGACATGGCAATTGATTGTGCATGAAGACTGTGCGTTGACTGTATTATACAGATGAATCACAGGGAAACATGTGGCCCAATCAGAGGGCACCACGTGGCACCCCAGATTTAGCCAATGTTGGCTGGGTCAAAAACGATTGTTACTCGCAAGTTTCAAACCCCCGACCTCCACGGGCGTCAATGGACTAAACTCCTCATGCTAACTGGCTGCGCTAATGGTGTTCCTTGTTAGTGATATGGCACAAATTGTATTAAAATTTGCATTTGGCATATTTGTGGGGATAACGCTTGGTCAACAGGGCAAGTCCCACCAACCAAGGTACGTGACCGGGGCTATAGACCAGGGGCTAAGCCAACAGGAGGCCCGTGGGAGCATAAGCATCATGCCACGTGGCCCATACGACCAACACATGGGCTAAAGAATAGGAGTGTGCCTAACCCGTGAGCATATGGAGCCTCCCATATGGCCAGGAGCCCGAGAATAGGGGCTGCACCCTGTATTATTTCCAAATTTTGGGTTTTTTAACATTATGTTATGATTTTTATGTTGATTTAGCCTATTTTTAATGGATTTTAGCCATTATTGGGGGATCTAGAGCCCGATTTGAGGCCATATCTTGGGAGGAAGTTGGGATATTGATACCAAATTCACATATATATAAACCATGGGTTCTTAGCAACATTAGAGAGGTTCATAACAAGAGAAATGCTGAGGAATTTGAAATCCAAAGCCAATTTTATGCATGGAAGCCATTGAGGAGGGGAACTTTGAAGGCCAATTCCGGGAGCTACGCTCAACCGTTTTCAGTGCCGTCAGATTCTTGAGGTCAAGAAGAACATAACCAGACCATCTTGTAATCCTTTTGACACTCTTCTGATGTAATTTTGAAGCGTTGAAGATAAATAAGAAAGCCTCACCCACTGAGACAAAGGCCCAGATACATAACAACCTTGTCGAACTTTGTTATCAAGGTTTTTGTTATGGTTTGTTTCTCCTTATGTTTTCTTTCTAATCTACATTCTTTATTATGGTTGCAATATTCTTTCATTAATTCCTAATTGGGAATTTAACACATGCTTAAAACTTAACCAAGTCTTTAAAGATCAATTTTTGATCAAGTGGTATCAGAGCAGGTTGACGGTTGGTTTTGAGTTTGCATGATTACCAGGGAAAAAATGAGTCATGGTGAAGGCAATCTTGTAGAAGGGGATCATGAGATTGGATCGAGAAAGAGGACTTCTCAAAGTGAGGAGATGGCATCAGAAGAAGACATGTCTCAGAATGAGATCGAGTTGCAAAAGACTATATTCACCATGTTCGAGATGACAAAGGTCTTATATGAGGATTACTTGGAATGAAAGAGGCCTTTCCAAGGGGAATATTCAAAACAAGGAAAAAGTGAAGAAGGAGAGGATCCTCCTAAACCTCCTCCTTCACCTCCTTCTTCTCCATCAACTTCTTCTTCTTCAAGTACAAGTTCAAAATCCACTGCAAGAAAACATTCCCATAAACATAAACATGACATGCCTTTACTTAAGATTGATGTGAAATTTGAATTACCCATGTATGATGGTGAAGTCAATGTTGAGAGGCTTGATAATTGGGTCAGGCAAATGGAAGTTTATTGCAGTGTGCAACAAATCAAGGATGAGGAAACTCAAATCAAGTTGGCATCACTTCGTCTTGCAGGCACAACACTCATTTGGTGGCAGAGTAAGTTGAAAAATGGCACGTAGCAAGTGTGTAATGTATTTCCATCATGGCAAGATTTTTTTTTTTGCACTTCGAAAGCAATTTTATCCTTTGGGTTATAAAGAGAAGCCTTTGATTGAATGGAAAGGTCTTAAACTAAGAAAGGGGCAAACAATGCAAGAATACACAGATGAATTTCGTAAAATGGCATTAATGTTGAATATTCCATTACATACCCAAGAAAATCTTATGAAGTGTATAGGAGGTTTACCTGCAAATATTCATAACATTGTATTTATGTTTGGACCTACTAATCTTGATGAGGTTTCTGTTCAAGCAACATACATTGAAGCAGGGAAAACATGATTTGGTGTATCAGGGGAATCATGTTCAAGGAAAGAGGAAAAAATAAAGGGGAATGGCAAGAAAGAAAACTCAACGCAAGAAGAGAAGAGAAGCTCTCTTGCAAGCATTACATGAAATAAGGGCATGATGATGACCATTCCTGGCAATTTCATTCCGAGAAGAGAACAAAATGGTTCAAAGAAAGGAAAGGGAGGCAAACAATTGCAACAACAACATGACCAACAGACTTGGGATATGATTAAGGTGATGAAACTAAGATCACAACAGTTGTTTTGACAGGTTCAAGGAAAAGAGCAGGAAGATCACAACAGTGAGTAAATTGCAAAAGCAAAGAAAAGGAAAAAGGAGGAACATTTTTTCCACCCTAAGAACTCTAAATTGCTTACAGATTTGTAGGTCTTAGACGAGTAGCTGTGAGAAAAAGTATGAATGGAAATTGAATAGGCTTGGTTGAAGCCATGTTAAGAAAAGGAAGCGAGGCCTTAGAAATAACTCAACTAGGCTGAAAATTCCCAGGCGGTGTAAAAAGAGTTGGAAGAAGGGGAGAGCCCTCAATCCTATTCTTGTTGTGTATTATGTTTTTCTCTGGGATGAGAAAGTTGGTATGTTGATGAAAGTAAATGTTTTGACACCATAGTGATGATGGTTGTATTACTATAGAAACAATTGAGAATTATTCGTGTTTCACTCATGGAAGCATTAAAGATAATGCAATGGAGTGCATGAAGATATGCCAGGACATATCTGAAAAATGTTTCATTGATTTGAAGGCTCTGATACAAGCATTTTTATCTACTGTGGAAAAATCATAAGTATATTATGCAATCGAACTTAGCAAATCGAGACTATGTTCGAAATCTAAACTCTCTATCAAATATTACTACATCAGAATTATTATATCTAGAATTGTGTGGTTTAAAAATCGATCGAGGGCTAAGATCGATAGCCCGTATTCATTGTGGAGATTGTATATGCACATGGGTTAACGTCGGGACCTGTACCCGTAAATTAAATTCAATATAGTTTTGTTTTGAGTTTGGGATCCGGTTGTAGATTGGACGACCCATATTCATTGCGGAGATTGAACTCTCCGATAAAGAGCGAGCACATTGAGGTTCTTCAGTCATTGTGAACCGTCGATCTATGAATGATCGGTGGGTGAACCTGCAAGGAACCCCCACATTAATGTTGTGTAAACGTGTACAATGATCAGGTTCTATGGGTGATTTGCAAGTCCGGTTTTGAATTCTATCAGCATTTAAGAAGGATCTGGCAGGGTTTAATTCCAACCTTTCATCATTGTAACCCTTGAAAGAATTCATGAACTAATATGTCTGCATTGACCAATCAAGGAATGATTGGAAGCAAAGGTGCTCATAGTTATCACATTGCATGGAATCGTTTCGAGGAAATGCATGTTTGCATAAAGGGAAAACAATGGATTTTCCATTGAGGAAGGAGGACCTTCCAATATTTTACTTACATTGTGTGGGAGTTAAAGAAAATCAAATCTGGGTGGCCATGAGTATTGACACCCTGGTTGCTAATTAAGGAACATTGCTTGGGTGCATTCAAGAGAAACTTATAGTTTCATAGGCACTGATTTGGGATCGTGATCATCTTGTAGCAAGAAGCACAGTCCCACTGCAATAATGAATGAGAATGAATAAGCCATATGGTGAAGAGGTTGGTTAATCTCCAACACACCATGGAAGAGTGCTTGTCACCAAGTATGGCAAATTTTAAAATCAATGCAAGGGTGCATTGGGTATGAATGTGACCATGAATATTGGCACATTGACTAAAGTAATTTGATATTTGAATTGCATTTAGAAATGTACTATGTTGAAAGGATGTTTACGTCAATAATGAAATTTTCTTTTGCTCTGTACACTTGAATGGATGAAAATGACTTGGACTATTAGTATGCATAGTTTTGAAAATATAAAGTGCATGAAGACTATCAATTTGTTTGGCTGAGGATTGTTGAAATTGCAGGAAGAAAAGGGTCTTGGATATGGCAGTATCGTAAGACCATAAGGAAGACCAACTGCATGCTAATCCAAACTGCTATGGGAAGGAAAGTCCCATGTTTGTGGATCTAGTCTATGTATGGAACAAATCTAAAAATAAATATGGAATTGAAAAATATGCGGGTGTCAGATTTGTGAGAAAATTCTGAATTTGAAATTGATGATAATTTCTCATAATTGTTGTATACATGTGATACAGGTGAGATGAAAAATATCTGTCTAGGGAGGATAGATGAAGGTTTTCAATATGGAAAGCATGAAAGAGGCTATTGGTTGGGATAGGAGAACCCCGTGGTAATCCATGATCACCTTAGAACATGTTGTGTTGTGGTAACACAAGCCAGAGGGACGCCTCGAAAGAGCAAGTCTGAGGGACGACTCGACTATAAGGCTCAATGAAGTCCTTAAAACTCTTCTTGTGTGAGAAATCCTTGGCAATGCAAGATGGATCACCCAAGGAACTGTATAGGAGAGAAGGGGATGCCTTAGCCTGGGCTTGGAGGGTGAGTGACCGCAAAGAAGAAGGGACTTTGACAATTATCATACACTATTGATCGAGATCATGCACACAATGGGTATGTCCAAGAAAAAAATTGAGCCCAGATAACTAGACATCCATGTGGATGCAAATCCATGGACTGCACATATAAGTATTATGCTAGATTATGAAAATTTTCCTCTTGAATTTTGCACAACCATAAAATGTTATCAAATGAAATTTTGGTCAATATGCTTGTTGTCCAAGAGTATTGAAGGAAGGTGACAAAGGCCAAGAGTCTGAAAAGACTTGACCCAGAAAGAGGATCAATATTTTTGAAGCGAATGAATGACAAAGATAGGACATGTGTTACTGAGAAAGAACATCGAGGATGGTGTTCCTTTTAAAGGGGAGGGGATTGTAACACCCATGTTTCCCCCAACTTGTAATTAATCGTTAAATATGATTACCATGCTAAGGCATGTGAACAATGTAAATGTATTATTGCTTAGATTTCCAATGACTGACTATGGGGGTGAAGCCTTAAAGTACTGGCCATGATATCACTATAGGAAAGAATGGAAAAACTATAAGAGAGGGTTCATTATGTCAAATGAACCCGAATTTTCCCTTGTTGGGAATGATAAACCCCCTCTGAATCCCAAGGAGAGGAATCAGTTAATGAAGGAAGGATTGGTGGTTGAATACTCAACCACCCCCATGAATGGAATCATGGTTTGACTAAAGAATGTCATCTCGAAGTACCGCAGGGTCTGGTAGACCAGGATGACTCGAGTTTCCTTCTGACAGAAGGAACATGATAGGCCGAGAACCATCTTGGGAGAATATATACATAAAATAGATACAAAGAGAAGACAGGGAAGAGGAAGAGAAGAGTGCGTGAGGCTTTGCAAAGAGCAGGAGAGACACCAGACAAGAATGCATGCACATAGGGGAATGTTTGACTCAGATATGTAGAAGAAAAGAGGAAGGTTGCGAGCTTGATGCTGGGGAAGCATATGATAAACCTCGCAGGGATACTGTGACAGAGAGAAGGTCTCTGAGACATGACATAGTTCCCTAGTGATATCATGGATTGGAACTGGTGTGGCCATAGTGCTAAGAATGAATTCCTATGAGCCTATGGTTGGGTGGAAAGGCGAACACCCACAGTCAGTTAGCTGGATGCGACATGTAATAGATAATTATATTTTGAACCCTGTGTAATTGAATTTAAATGAATCACTGAATGTCGATGTATGTGACTAAGGTTTACAACGTCTAATTTATAATGAGAATGCCTAACTGTTCTTCTGTAAGCCATTTCATGCGAACGAGTGTAAGATGATGATTTGGGCCTCTAGGCTGGTTCGAAGATACCCTGTCCTATTTTAGAACTTAGAGTTCTATGAATTTGGAGGGCAATTCCTTCAAACCAGTAGCCTAAGAGACCATAAGATCGTGCCCACAGACTTAACCAAATCTCATCTAAGAGTAGATCTTATAGTTTGAGATTCATTAGAGGATCCATATGACCAAGGTTTGGGAACCCTGAGCTAGCCGAAAGGAGCTAAGCCTTTCTGGCTTCGGAACTCCGAGAGTTCAGAGCTCTGGGGTGTTGTGACCTTAACCAAATCTTGGCCAAGAGGTATGACTATAGACTTTGGGGCTTGAAAAACCTCCATATAACCAAGGCCTAGGAACCCTAGGTTAAGTTCTGAGGGAGTTAAGTGTTCGAGAATCCGGGAGTCCGGAACCCCAGAAAATTAAGTATTGCAAAGACCAAATTGCACTGAAGATGACCTATTGATTTGGTGGCTTGATGGTGGATTGATAACTTGTGATCATTTACCCATTACTATGGTACTCGTCCCCACATTAAAACTCGATCCACTTACTAGTCACGAAGCAACGCGAGCCGTAGATCTAAGGACACTCAGGAATTTCCTTGACTGTTAATCTACGTCGAGGTCAATCCAACATTGACCGCTTCAGGAGAACAAAGGTGTTTCACCTCCAATACTCCCAAATTCTGAATTTACGAAGTAACGTGGACCGTCGATCTAGGGGCTCTATTGAGAACCCCTCTTAACCATCCATCGACTAGGACACATGTCCACAGATCGAGTATATTTGGAAGGTTTTGACCTGATGGTGAATGTGCACTTCACCGGAGCACTGAAGGCCAGAGTCCATCCCATCCATCCATAGTTAAGGACATGATTCTCTAGATCCTGTAGTTCGGGGACTTAGCACTTCAGGAAGAAGCTGGAAAATACACGCCAAAACTACCGAATGATGGAGTCACGAATTAATGAGAGTCATCGATCTGGAGGAGCTTCGGGACCACTCGTCACTATTGGATCCACCCCATGGTCAATTCAGATTTGACCTACTCCAGGAGTAAGGAGAGGATTGCACCATGAAACCCTCGAACACCGAAGTGGTGAAGTGATGGAGGTCGTAGATTCTGAGGTCTACGTGGATGCATCTTGACCGTGAGATCAAAGGGTTTGGTAGGTTGTCAGCCTGAGGTGACGTGGCATCCTGAAGTCGCCCAGGGTGATGTGGACCCATGATTAATGTGCCATGTGTCACCAGAATATGGAAGTTTTGCAGAGCTCTTATGCCTACTAGAGCATGACACATGTAACCCCCTAATGAGGATGCATGCCACTTCTGGCCCTTGCCACGTTTCAGCCTCTGGTTCATGGATTCCTAGCCAACGTAGTTGGTGATGTGACTGTGACTCTGGGAGTCTAGGACTTCAGGAGTCTGGGACTTCGGGAGTTCGGAGGATTTGGGGTGTAGTATTATAGAGGGACGTTCAACGTAGAACTTCGAACATTGAATTATGACATTCAACTTAGAATGCTAAATGTCGACATTCAACATTGAATGTCGAATTCCGAACGCTGAATGTTCAAACGCCAAACGTCGAACACTGATCGCTGAATGGTTGAGGCCACGTGGAGAAATTTCAGGACTTCGGGGAGTATGCGTGCATTAAGGAAAAAGGGATGTTCAATGTCGAACACCGACCGCCATGTGGTCCCCAACTGATAATGCCCAGACGACATCGGGAGGCCACATCTTGCAAACCAGAGGTCAGATTAGAGTCGATAACAGTCGTTAGAAAGCTACATGTGAGTAGAAGAGGATGAAGAGCTCAGAGAAGTGATTTGAGATGATTAGAGTGAGAAATTTTTTTATGCCCCACCCATAGAAATGATATTTAGGGGTCATGTGTGTTACAAAGGGTTTGTCATGTGTGCCACTAGTAAACCAAGCAACATAAAATTAGGATTGTATACACCATTTCATGTACCTTCTCAACCATGGGAAAGTGTGTCTATGGAATTTCTGGGGGATTTACCTATGTATAGAAAATGTCATGATTACTTGTATGTGTTAGTGGATAGATTCAACAAAATTTGTATTCTAATGCCTTTTAAGATGTAGGTCACAACTGAACGAACTACACATATGTTCTTTCATAATATTTGGGTTCATTTTGGATTACCCACATCTATTATTTCAGATCGGGACTCCCAATTTCTTGGGAAGTTTTGGACAAGTTTGTGGGGATTGATGGACACTAAGCTAAATAATAACACTGCATTTCATCCACAAGCCGACGAATAGATAGAGGTGGTGAAAAAAATAGTGGTAAATTTGCTTCAGGGATATTACCGTAAACATCCTAAAATTTGGGATGAGAAAATGCATTATGTACAACATGCCTACAATCATGCCATGCATTATTCTACACAAATATTGGCATTCAAAACTTGTTTTGGATATCTTCCTAAGTATCCTTTGGATTTTACTTTCAGAAAATATGTTGTGGTGAATGGAAAGAGTGATGCAAACAAAGCCATGAAGTTCATTCAGAAAATCCAATTGGTGCATCAGGAAGTACAAGAATAATTGGAGAAGAGCCAAGCCAAGTACAAGGAAAGGCATGATAAGAATTGCGTGGATCATCATTTCCAAATTGGTGATCAATTTTGGTTACATATCAACAAAGACAAGTTGAAAGGTGAAGGTGAAAATCTCAAATCGATCCGGTATGGTCCATTTACAATTTTGGAGAAGAATGGTACTAATGCTTTCCAGTTAGATTTACCTCCATACATATAGATGTATTCATTATAAATGTTGAGAACTTGAAACTATATGAACCTACCATGGTCATGGATCAATATGAGAGTATTCAAGTTCCTTTTTTTGACGATTTTGCTCCTAAATACTTAAATGAGTTACATGAAGATGTTATTCTTGACATGAAGATAAGGACTTCACATAGGGGTGAGGTAGAGTATGTTCATGTGGGTATTAAAGGAGTACATCCGTGCAAAGCACGATGGATGGAAATCTATAAAGTGAGGGAGATGTACCCTCAATTATTTGCTGAGTAAACCAAACTTGCAGTGGTCTAAACCCTTATGTGGGGAGGATTGATCCAAGAGGATATTTTACCAATAAAAATTGATGGTCTCAAATGATGATGAAAATGTATCAATGTCGAAGAGCTTGTTGAGATATTTACAACACAACTTGAATGAGCTCAAATAGACATTGTATGAGAAAGTTATGGAATTCTAAATTTTTGTCCAAACAAGAAAAAATGATGACAGGGTTGACACATGTCATCACCAGGGACTAACACGTGGTCGTACGGATGTTGATGTGGCATACTTGTTGGATTGTATGGAAGTTGGATTGACATGTTGGTTGGACTGTACAGATGCTAACATGTCATGCTAACTTGGCTGTATGGATGATGACAAGTGGCAATACAGATGCCAACATGGTATGTCGATGTGGCAGAGTTGAGATGGAAGAGTTGCTGATGTGGAAGATGATTTGGCAGGATGACTATGTAGTCACAATGTGGACCAATTAGGAGATGCCACATGGAAACCTCAAAATGGATACAGAGGTCGAATCATATGGTTGGCGAAAAATTTGTTGGTAGGTTTGAACCCTCGACCTCGTTGGAACCAAACCAATAGTTTGTTGTTCGACCAATGACCATTTGTTGTAACCAAATAGAATAAAATTTATTTAAAGTGGAAAATATGCCTATCGTTTAAAAGTGGCAGTTGATGGGGGTCGATCCTGTAACCTCCATGATGATAGCCGATAGTTTTTACCAACTTGCCTACCAATTTACTTGGTATGGAGGAACAAGATCATTTTATTTAAACTGAAAATATTTCTAATTCCATAAAATCCCAACAAGGGGAGGCTCGACCCCTTGACCTCCCAATATATAACCAGGCACATTTACCACTGGGATAGGGGCATGGAACTTGAAAGGATTGACCTAAGAGTGTCAATTAAACAAAAAAATTCCCGTGTAAATTGAAGAAGTGAGGTTTTGAGGCCATTTCTTGGCAGCCAGAGAGTGGGAAGTGGTTTTCCTAGAGTGCCACTACTACTATAGCAGACCCGAGACAAGTTAAGTTGCAGGTTGGAGACCAAATTGATGTAATAAGGATTTGACATCTCAATGGAGCAGTCACTCATTGGAAGCGAACCCAAAGTCGTAGCCCAAGATGGGTGAACTCCATTAACAACCTTGTTGTTTCTTGTCTCTTTATTTTGTGTTGTTCATTTTTTCAATTAAACCTTTGAATTGTTCATTAAGTGCTTTTAAAAGTTGAGCTAAGTCAATTCACGTTTATAATTTGCATTCAATTTAGTAATTTCATATCAATAGTAGTGTGAAAGGAATAAATGTAAGAAGGCTTACTAGAAGGTTCCACCTACTAGAAAGTTCCTTCTCTAGAATGTTCCTAGGAGGTATATAATACTATATAAAGAAATAATATAAGCGATGTAATGGAGTATTGTGAATAGTATTGTAATTGTAGAAAGCATTGCTTGTGGATTTTTTTTTCCTTCCTTAAGAAATATTTCATGGTGTTACCCTACCTCAAGGGTTTCCTCTACAATTATCTTGTATGTTCATTCTTTTGATGTCTCGTGTAGATCTCTTATATCTTTTTCAAGTTAATCTCTATGTTATATTTTCATAATTATTGAAGTACACTACACATTATCTATCATATTGTTTCTCAATTCATCCTTTTGAAATATGAAATTTATAGCAGTAACTCAAATGTAAAATTTTCTACTTTAGCTACTATAAATATGTAATTTAAGCCCAAAAATAAATGCAGTAGTGTACTTACCATGAATAACTTATAGTAATAAATCTTACAACAAATAATATATATTTGTATTGAGCATATACTAATAATATTTCCAATAGTTTATTTCTAAGTTAAAGAGTTGAAATTTATGGTTAACAAGAGAAAACATAAATACCTCTGATTCAATTTGATTTTTCCCAATGCAGTTCAACTCCTTCATATTTTGCTTGCCCAAATTGGATTTAGTCCCATCTAGGAATAGCCTATCCAACTACCTAGCTCTAGGAAACCCAAGGTTTCCTATCCCTCCATGCATGAAGCTCCAAGAACAACAACTTTCACTCATCTAGTATGTAATTAGTTAATAATTCATCCAATTGTTCAGTGGCATAGATCCCAAATAACTACATCTAGTGTAATAAATCTAACTTTCTTATAGTTCAAGAGTAGCGTTCCCTTCCAAAAATAATCAACCTCCACACATCCTTTCACATTCCATCCTCCTCTCTAGTTATCATATTCCCATATGCATTTCCCCAAGTGTCCTCAACCACCTTCATTAATAAGCCATCAAGCTCCCCTTCTAGTTTCTAAGGAAAATAAAAATAAAAATAAAAGAATAAAAGAATGAAATAAAATTCTAATAAAATAGATTGCAAAGTATTTATTCTCATTCTAACTCATTAATGAAATTGAAATTTGACATTTTCCACAAAATTTATGGCAACCCACCATACTCATTTAATTCATCACACCAACCAATAATCAAAATCAAGGAGGGTATTTAATGTTATTAGATACTTATATGTATGCAATATAATTTCCATAATCATTAAACCATTCATTAAATAATTAATAACCTAGTTTAGTAATTGATACATCAAGTGATTGTATTGGTGTACATGCACGAGGTATATATGTGTAGCTAATGTACACATGTCTTGCACGTGTACTAATGATAAACAAACACTACCTCTAATGCATAGTTCCTATATGTTCACAACCAAGCATGCATGAAAATAAATCAAGTAAATGCATCATTTAGTAATGTTTATTAACAAAATCACAATAATTCATCAATCATTGATCATTGCACTTTTAATTATCGGTAGTGAATCATCAAAAGTGTTCTAAACACGATAGCAACTAAGTAAAGAAATAAGAATGGCACATCTAATCCCCAAGAAAGGTTTTCAACTAACTCCAACTATTCCTTCCTCCCTAACCTACTTCCATCTTCCACATCATATTCTTTCTTTTGTTGCAATATGCTAGAGCATTGACTATATCAACCTAACTACAGATATTACCCGTAGGTGGAAGTGTCAACTATATCAACCTAACTTCCTTGACAAGGAACTAGTAGTCACCATCACATGTTTAGAGAAGTGTGGCTTAGCAAAAACCTCCCATGACTTTGGGTTTCAAATAATACATGGTGGGAAATACCTTCACCCTTCCTAATAGAACTAGGGTCAACACCTTATCATTGAACATACTATGCCACTATTTTAGTTCTTATAGCAATGTCATCGAATAACCAATTTTGGCAACAATGATTCTTGTAAAATCCACACTTTCCCACATATCATAGCAATGTTTGAAACCAATAATTAAATCACAAAACATTTCTTAATAGTATACCATTACTCTTTGGATGCCTACAACATTAGGGTCACTTTAGTGCCATAGTTATTTGGTTATCTCTTAGCCCATTAAACTATAGGCTAGCCTGCCATATAATGTGATAGAACATCCATGAGATGAAGCCATGAGAGCTCTAGGAAAAGCTAAGAACCGAGTTAATTTCCACAGGAGTTTAGGGACATCAACTTGGACCTTTCCATGCAATACACATTGAATAACACTAAAGAGAGGATACTTCTGAGGAACTGTTGAGTAGAGAAAGAAGACCTCCTTGTGTTGTGTGGGAAAGTATTGTGGGTGCCAAGGGACACTCTGTCTTCAAAAAGTCAACAATGAAATATTGATTTAGTAATCTTCTTACTTTGTGAATTAAGAGACT
Organism: Picea engelmannii; assembly: GCA_009831015.1. Lineage (NCBI taxonomy): Eukaryota > Viridiplantae > Streptophyta > Pinopsida > Pinales > Pinaceae > Picea > Picea engelmannii. Next base: position 13,218 of record ML832800.1, read on the forward strand.
GGCATGAGTATTTTTTATTGTTTATATGTTTGTCCCATGAAGACTTAAATACCTATATCTTTCTATGAATTTGATTTCTTCTTCCTCGGGAAGACAATATGATGTGGGGATGGTGGAAATTCCTCTAATGATACACGAAAAAATGGAAACAAACATCTCTTCCCATAGACTTATACACATACACCCAATTCCTCTCACTAGACCTTGTACGACAGGTACATTGCAAGGCTCACAGATGAATTCACCTTCAATTTTTTTTTGCATGTTTCTCCTTCACTGTTTGAACATTTATGTCAAGAACTGCAACGATTTCTCGAAAGGATGAACACCTCATCCCTTCTAAGCATCCCTATTTCCAAAGAAATTATAGTTGATCTTTGAGTAAGTCTAAAAATTGTTTTTGATTAGTTAAAATATCATATTCTTTGTATGTAAATAAATAGGTTAACGGTTCATGACCCAAAGGTATATGGCATAAGTAAAAATCTTCCCCCCTTATGAACCACCAATAGATCATTTTAGGTAACATGACTTTCCTTGAGTAATTGTGATGAGTTAGCTTGCATTAGCAAATAATAGCCAATAATTGTTGTACTCACTATTGGTTGAAAACTATATTATGATAGGTTTTACACCTTAAAAAAATTACTAAAGGTTATAATAAATCATTTTGAATGCATATTTGTCAAAGGATATAACAATTTGTTACAATACATAATCATGAAATTCCATATTAGGCAAGATTTTAGGGCCTAATCCAAACTAGGTTTACACACACACACACACACACGTGTGTGTGTGTGTGTGTGTGTGTGTGTGTGTGTGTGTGTGTGTGTGTGTGCATAAATGCATGCATACATACATCTCTCTCTCTCTCTCTCTCTCTCTCTCTACTAAGAATTTTTTGTTTGTATTGATAGCCATTACAAGGCATGATTGTGGCCATGAAGTGATCCAGGTAGATCTCGATGGCCACCCACCTTTTCAAACTGGCTCAAAACAGTTTTTTGGCAATTTTGGCAATTTGCTATTTTTAGCAGTTTTTAACTTCCGGGGCCATTTTGAGGCCCTAAACGATGTTTTTTTGGAAACCATGTTTGCAATAAATAAGTTCCTTCACTATTGGACCTAAAATGAATCTCCTCGATGATACCTTTCCAACGGGCTATCATACGCCTAAAACAGAGATCGTATGGAAAAGTTACGACCCCAGGAAGTTGATGTACTAACTTACCCAAACGGGGCCCACATTACTTTTGGGGCTTCATCTCCTAGGGTTAGGGTTTTGGATGTATATGGATTTTGGAATTATTTCTTATTGTAAAAAGGCCTTCAAAGACTCATTGTAATCATCTTCTTGAGAATGAGTGCAATCGTCACATCTCTTCTCAGAGATAAGCCGCCACCATTCTAGCGAGTCTTTCACTCTGTATTTTTACAGTCTCTGTATATTTATTTCATTAATAGAAATCATGTATTACTATATCTTTGTGTTTATGGTTGCATCTCTGATGCATTTATGTTATATTATTGGATATCCGTGATATCTCTGTGCATTTATTTATTTTATCTTCGCTCTCATTTTGTGCCGAAAATAAGCCAGATCAGTGTCATCAGAGTAGGCTGTTCTTGATCGTTTTTCAGTGCATGGTCTCGACGAGGTTCGAGTATATCAAGTTGGGTCTCGAGCTTGTATCTCTTGAAGACAATCACTCTTGCACACCCAAGAAACCCTCCATGGCGGAAGAAAAGAAAAACGACGGAGCAGACGATCATATCAGTTTGTTGCTTGAACAAGCTCTCACGTGACATAAGGACGAAATGATGGAGATTTTTTACCACACCCTTGAATGCCTCCCGATAGCATCAGGCGCATCTTCATCAAGCGACCACTTTGGAGGCACCTCACCTTTTAAGGTACAGGTCAATTTTGATATTCTTATATTTGAAGGTCAGATAGATGCAGATGCCCTAGATAGATGGTTAAATCTGTTAGAAGGTTATTTCTATGTTCACAATTTTTCCGACAGAGAAATGATCATCTTCGCGCTCCTTAAGGCTCTCCCCCATGTCAAACATTGGTGGGAAACTTACAGGGAGCAAATTTCCATAGAGGAGTCTGGAATATATGGGGTCGAGCCCACTTGGGACTTTTTTGTGGATGCGGTAAAGGAACAATATTACCCTGTTGGCAACTATGAGGACCAATAAATGTGATGGACCACACTGCGGCAAGAGAGGGGCCAAGAAGTTATGGAGTTCACTAATACCTTCCATAACTTATGCACCAAGATGGGTGTCAAAGACTCTGAATGACATTTGGTTCTGAAATACTGTGGGGCTCTACACAGATACATCCAAACTAAAATGGATTTTCTGGACATCTCATCACTCGGTGTTGCTTATCGATATGGTGTTAAAATCGAGTAGAAATTTAAGCATCAGAACAAATGGGAGTTTGGGTCTGAAAATCCACAACAACCAAAGTATGATAAAGACGGACCTAACAAACGGCTTCCTGAAAACTAGTCTAAGCCACAAGAAAAGAAGGGTCACGGGAAGATGAAGAAGGAAACTGAAAAATGCTGCGATTTCCACAAAATCCCTTCGCACAACACCAATGAATGTTTCTCAAAATAGTCATTGGTGGCCGAGATCAAAGACAAGGAGCCAAACCCTGATTCAAAATCTGATTATGAAAATATTGGTGAAAGACAGATCATCGACGGAGACCCCACTACTATTGTCACGACCGCAACATTTTAACCAGAAGAACCAACAGATCCTGAAGAGGAGGAGCACCTTTTTCATTCACATATGTGGGTGAAGGGGACCCCGCTGCATTTTATTGTTGATAGCGGAAGCCAGAAGAACCTCATCTCAACAGAGGTCGTCAAACAGTTGGGATTGTTGACAACACCACACCCGCAACCATACAACATCGGGTGGCTTCGCCAAGGATGAGATCTCTGTGTCAACCAACAATGTCGATTGTCATACAACATCCAACCCTTCAAGGATGAGGTATTATGTGATGTTTCCCCACTGGATGTCTGTGATGTTCTCTTGGGCCAGCCATATATGTGGAAGCGCCATGCTATTTATGAGTCTCGACCCCGTAGTGTCATTGTTACTTTGAGGGGTCATCTCTATAGAATACCAGAGGTAGTTCTCACTATTGTTCCACCTAAAAAGTAACGCAAGGTAGTATCCCATACTGCAAAATTCATCTTCTTCACAATCTGTTCAAAAGGGGAACAAAAGGACACTGCAATCACTACAGCCTCGCCCCAAGCACCTTCTATCCAACAGAAGAAGGTCGACAAGGTTGAAACAAAGCACAAAGATTCCTTCTGCACACCGTCCTCTCATGTAGCTCGACTTGTTGAACAACCTCAACCTCAATAGGTTCGTGATAGACTTCCACAAGTTGAGCAGCGCGACGTCTCCAGCAAGGCAAACAACTCACCAAGATGTAGATTCAACAAAAGCTTTTCCCTCTCCCCCAGGAACTCAATGCAATGGATACCATTGCTTACTAAGGAGGAAGGATTGATCTAGGTGGATATCGGTGGCCACCCACCTTTTCCAACTGGCTCAAAACAATTTTCTGGAAATTTTGGTAATTTACTATTTTTAGCAGTTTTTAATTTCTGAGGCCATTTTGAGGCCGTAAACAATGTTTCTTTGGGAAAAAAAGTTTTCAATATACAATTTCCTTCACTATTTCACTTGAAATGAATCTCCTCGACGATACCTTTCCAACAGGCTATCATACACCTAAAACAAAGATCGTATGCAAAAGTTACAACCTCGGGAAGTTAATGTACCAACTTACCCAAACGAGGCCCACATGACTTTTGGCGCTTCATCTCCTAGGGTTAGGTTTTTGGATGTATAGGTTTTTTTGAATTCCTTCTTATTTTAAAAACACCTTCAGAGCCTAATTTTAATCATCTTCTTGTGAATGAGTGCAACCGTCACATCTCTTCTCAGAGATAAGCCGCCACCATTCTAGCGAGTCTTTCACTCTATATTTTTACAGTCTCTGTACATTTATACATTAATAGAAATCGTGTATTACTGTATCTCTGTGTTTATGGTTGAATCTATGATACATTTCTATTATATTATTGGATATCTGCGATATCTCTGTGCATTTATTTATTTTATCTCCGCTCTCATTTCGTGCCGAAAATAATCCGAATCAGTGGTATCAGAGCAGGTTGTTCTTGATCGTTTTTCAGTGCATGTCCCCGACGAGGTCCGAGTATAGAAAGTTGGGTCTCGAGCTTGTCTCTCTTGAATATAATCTCTCTCGCATGCCCAAGAAACCCTCCATGGCGGAAGAAAAGAAAAACGATGGAGCAGACGATCCTATCAGTTTGTTGCTTGAGCAAGCTCTCACGCGACAACGGGACAAAATGATGGAGATTTTTCCCACATCCTTCAACACCTACCGATAGAATCAAGTGCATCTTCATCAAGCTACCACTTTGGACGCATTTTAAGGAACATGTCAATTTTGATATTCCTATATTTGAAGGTCAGATAGATGCAGATGTCCTAGATACATGGTTAAATCTGTTAGAAGGTTATTTCTCCATTCACAATTTTTTTGACAGATAAAATATCATCTTCGTACTCCTTAAGGCTCTCCCCCATGTCAAACATTGGTGGGAAACTTACTGGGAGAAAATTTCCACAGAGGAATCTGGAATATATGGGGCCGAGCCCACTTGGGATTTTTTTGTGGATGCGGTAAAGGAACATTAATACTCTGTTGGAAACTATGAGGACCAGTACATGAGATGGACCACACTGCGTCAAGAGAGGGGCCAAACAGTTATGGAGTTTACCAATACCTTCCATACCTTGCACAACAAGCTGGGTATAAAAGACTTTGAACGACATTTGGTTCTGAAATACCGTGGGGCTCTACACAGATACATCCAAACTGAAATGGATTTTTTGGACATCTCATCACTCGACGTTGTTTATCAATATGTTGTTAAAATCGAGCAGAAATTTAAGCACCAGAACAAATGGGAGTTTGGGTCTGCAAATCCACAACAACCAAAGTATGATAAAGATGGCCCAAACAAACAGCTTCCTGAAAACCAGTCTAAGCCACAGGAAAAGAAGGGTCACGAGAAGACGAAGAAGCACACTAGAAAATGGTGCGATTTCCACAAAATCCCCTAGCACAACACCGATGAATGTCACTCAAAACAGTCATTGGTGGCCAAGATCAAAGACAAGGAGCCAAACCCTGATTCAAAATCTGATTCTGAAAATATTGGTAAAAGATAGATCATCGACGACCCACTACTATTGTTGTGACCGCAACAATTCAACCAGAAGAACCAACAGATCCTGAAGAGGGGGAGCACCTTTTTCATTCACAGATGTGG
>ML832800.1:28349-38657 GCA_009831015.1 Picea engelmannii
TCTTCGGACTCATTTTGTAAAAACAAACTTTGATCGTTATATATATATACATAGTTCCTACCGGCTTACTTTACATGTGTGTACATTTTAATGTGTTTGATTTATAAGTGATTTAAATGCCTGTCCAATACATAATTAGCTAAAGCCTCTGTCAATGTATTAAGACTTCTCGGAATATGTTGATATTCTATATAATCAAAATGTCTTTCCAAGAGGCGAATTCGCAAGTATACCCTTAATAAAGTAGGACTTCGAATAGAATATATATTACTGAGCTATAGTACCACCAACTGTGAGTCAAGTCGAACAACCAAATAACGAATTCCTAGAGAGATAGCATCAACCAATAATTCGACCACGGCGCTATACTCTGCAATGTTGTTGGTTGCTCGTCCAAGACATATCCCTCGTAGAGAGATGAGTTCATTTGTCGGGGCATAGATTTCCCAAGCAGCAGAAGCTAGGTTCCAGGTACTACGGCTAGCACCATCAGCGAAGCCAATATAAGGTAGCGAAAACTCCGACATCTGGCAAACAAACACAACATCACGTAAGGGTAGAGACCAGATAACGTCAAAAGTAACTAAAGTAACACACTCATGCAGTATGATACATAAAATACAAATACTCATGCACAAATGACTCATGCATAGTACTTCTTTAAGTACAACCCATTCCTGGGTTCACTCAAAGGCACACCATCATAATCAACTAGTTCATATGCTCCTTTTTCTAAAACTCTGCTAACAATGTAAGGCCCACGCCACATCGGTTCGAATTTTCCAGCTCCTAGGACATCTTTATCTTGTTCATATAAAAGAACAAGATCTCCTTCAGAGAAGACACGAGGTTTGACATGCTTGTCGTATTGCGCCTTAACACGTTTTTTCTGGGCTTCTATTACAAGGGTAGCGTCACGGCGAGTCTCGTCTAATCGCATCAGATACAACAGACGTTCCTCTTCGACAGAAGTATTAGGTAAAATCTCTACAGCTAGTTTCAAAGATGGTATCTCGCATTCTATCGGCATAATGGCTTCCATGCCATAAACTAATCAAAAAGGCGTGAATCCCATGGCAGACTTAACAGATGTCCGATATGCCCACAATGCCGAAAATAACATCGTGTGCCAACTAGTCTTATGTATTCCTATCATTCGTCGAATCATCGTTATAAGAACTTTATTTATAGCTTCGACCTGGCCATTGGCCTGTGGATAATAAGGTGTTGAGCTATCATGACGAAGGCCCAACTTCTCTGTAAGTTCTGACATCATGTAATTCCGAAAGTGACTACCGTGATCGGTAACGATAGCCTGAGGGACACCAAAACGAGTGATGGCATGGTTAAAAAGAAATAACGTTGCAGTCCTCCCAGTATTATCGAATGTCGGCATTGCTCGGCCCATTTTGTGAAATAATCCACAGCTACAATAATATAACCATGCTCCCCGACCGAGTGAGGGTGACATGTCATAAAATCAATGCCCCATTTAGCAAAAGGACCAACTGAGACTACAGGATGTAGGGGAGCAGGATGTGACTGAATCTTCTGATTATAGGTCTGGCAGGCATGACACTTCTGAACAGCGATAATGCAATCATGAAACAAGGAAGGCCAAAAATAACCCGCACGCAAAATTTTCTGAGCAGTAGCATACCCAGACATATGACCACCACATGCTCCAGAGTGGCAATCATTCAAAGCTTTCTCAGCTTCGTCAAAAGTCAAACAACGCCGGAAGACAGAATCAATACCTCGACGGTAAAGAGTATCACCAAGGATGATATAATGACGTGCTTGATAATGAACACGACGTCGTTCATTACTGGACAAAGTAGGCCGGAAAGTTTGAGTTTGGAGATATATAATGATATCTCCATACCAAATATCATCGGTACTGATAAGGAAAAGTGACTCGTCAGGTAACGAATCGACTTCTACTTTTTTCGTGGTAGTGTGGGGGAAATCACAAATTAACTCAGCGAAAACTAAAGATTTCTTCGACGTGGCGCGATCGAATTCCAAATCGAACTCCTGGAGAATAACAATCCACTTGGAGTACTTGCCCCCCAGCAATTGACGTGTCAATATGTGTTGCATGGGGTTGCAGTGTGAAATCACTGTAGTCTTCCTGACAAGAATGTAATGACGAAATCGTTGAACTGCTTGGACAGCAGCCAAGGCCAACTTCTCAACATGTTGATACTTGATTTCCGTGGAAGATAAACTTCTACTCAAATAATAGATAACATGTTCATCGTGGTTATCATCCTCTTGAACAAGGACCATGCCGATGGTATACTCGGATGCAGCTAAATAAAGAAAGTAATCTTGACTATAATCTGGAGGGAAAATAAGAGGGGCTTTGGTAAGGGATAACTTTAAGGCCTCGAAAGCGTTGTTAGCAACTTTATCCCAGGCAAACTCTGAATCTTTCTTTAGAAGACGTGTGAAACCACGAGTAATCTCAGCGTAATTCGGGATGAAACGACGAAGAAAGTTCGCTTTCCCCTGCAAAATTTGTAACTGACGCAAAGAAGAAGGAGGTGGAAGATTGAGGATTGCCTCAACCTTGATAGGATCCACCTGGATCCCATGGCGTGAAACAATGAAACCAAGGAGACGACCGGATTCTACGCAAAAAACACATTTATGAGGATTCAGGCGAATGCGATAGAACCGACAACGAACGAAAATCGCTCGGAGATGTGTAGGGTGATCGACTCGACGTAAAGAGTGAGCCGACAAATCGTCCAAATAGGGTTGAACAATATGCTTAATATCATGAAATGCATAAGACATAGCACGTTGGAACGTAGCACCTGCGTTCTTTAAACCGAAAGGGAGTTTCCTGTAGGCGAAAGTACCCCAAGGACAAATAAAAGCCGTTTTATGCTGGTCCTCAGGAGCGATATTGATTTGATTATAGCCGGAAAATCCGTCCATGAGGGAAAAGATTTCACTACCGGCACAGTCATCGACTATCTGGTCGACGAAAGGGGTTGGAAAATTGTCCTTTGGACAAGCTTTATTGATATCCCGATAATCAACACAAACGCGTATACTACCACCCTTTTTATCAATCGGTACGGGGTTAGAAACCCACTCTGTCAATGCCACGGGGTAGATGAAACCGACTTTAAGAAGTTTTTCAACTTCTAGTTTAATGGCGGCCGCTTTACGTGGATGGACAGGACGGAGGCGCTGCCGGACTGGTTTAGCTCCGGAGTATGTCTTAATCTCATGAACAACGATAACAGGGTCAATACCCGACATCTCTTCATAACTCCATGCAAAGATGTCACGAAATTCTTTGAATAATGAAGTATAAGTGACAATTTCTTCAGGAGAACACGACTCTCCAATATGAACGTTCTCAACGATCCCAGGTTTCCCGGAAATATCTATGGGTATCGTGGGTGAAATGTTACTGAGGTTCCCTTCCGCAAACACATCACGCGTAGATCCGGGAACGGTCATTGTGACAACAACGGTCGACGGAGCCGAGATCCGTTGGTAATTCTCAAGAGTATGTTGTTCCAGAAATAAGATGGAACGATGATGCCCATCATCCCAAGGTGTATCAACCATGACGGACATAATCATCTCGTCAGTGGGAAAGACAACGTGAAAAGGATCCGGAGACAACTCCTCGAAAGAAGAGGTAGAAGATGATGCCGATTGAATGGCTTGATACGCGGACTCAACCGGACTTAACGGCATAACGTTTCCGAAACGAGCATGATCTCCAGGATCAGGGACTATCCAAGGGTCAACAGACACAGGAAGTTCATGAGGCATAGTAGAGATCATGTTAATGGAAGAAACTGACGGGCTTGGAAGATTGGGTGGTGGTGGTATGGGGAAAGTACCCATTAATGACGAATCTTTTAAAAGACCCACACCAACATTCTCATAACCTGGAGGGGTGTATGCTATGAATGGTACATTGCCCATGCGAGTATCGGTATTGAAAAAGGCAAGTTGATCGACAGTAACCACTTTTCCCTGGTGAGGAAATCGTAAGACACGGAAAAGAGTTGACACGACAGCACGCATAGAATCGACCCAGCTTCGACCAAGTAGAAGATTGTAATCGAGGGGAGTATCAAAAACTTCCACTTCCACTTGGACGGTCTTACCTTCCAAAGTGATAGGCAACGCAGGTAGAACACCATAAGGTTTAAAACCAGAGCCATTGAAGGCTCGCAAAGTATTTTGTGATTCGTTCAATAGGGGTGAGCCAATGGCTTTCCAACAAGAAAAAGACATTACGCACGTAGAGGCACCCTCATCAACTACAGTCCGACAAATATTCTTGTCGGAGATCACAACTTGGATTTGAAACGCAAGCTGTGAGGGTAACCTTGGAATATGATCATCCAAGTTAAAGACTATTAGATTCTCATCTATTGGATCAATACCACCTATAGCTTTCAACAGCGCCCGACGTTGGGCAGGACAAGACTGAAGGACTTCTAGGGCAGACATCGCTGAGGGTGCTTGGGCCAGATCTTCGACAATGCTATAGTTCTGGGCTGCCCGAGCATGAGGATTGAATGCCGATTTCTTCATGACACCTTTCAGAGGTGGTATGATCACTGTATCAAGGTTCGGTCGTTCGAGATGAAGAGGAGTGGATTCGGTGGAGAGGGTTGTACCAAATCAGGAGGTAAGTCATCAACCTTCTCCTTAGAAGAAGTATAGTCTTTAGCTCTAGTGGCAAGTGCAACATTGTTTTTCTTGGAATCACTGGTGCACATCAAAACAAAAGAAGATGTCGAAGTAGAAGGTTGGTCTTGAATGACCAATGAAGCCTGTTGTTGAGACGGGAAGGGTTGAGACAAAACTGCCGGCGTAGAGGGTTTGGGTGTTCCTTGAAGGAACTTGTTAACCTCGGCACGTCTCGGACAATCCTTCGTGTAGTGATCGTCACCATAGATAAGGCAAGGGTAACGTGGTTTGCGCTTATCCCGGTCATCAACATGAGGAGATTTGGTTTGCTCATTCTGATTATTGTTTTTACCCTCCTTATTCTTGCCTCTCCCTTTTTTAGACTTGTTTTTACCGGCAGGCGTAGTTTGAACAGCGTTCACTTCAGAAGTTTTACCGGCGGGAGGAGTAGGAGACGGAGCACTTTGTACATTAGAAGAAGTGGAGTTTGGGGTTGTAGTTGAAACGGAATGTGAGTGGCTGTGAGTGGAGCCAATCACACCATCAGCTGCATGCGAGACAGCCGGAGCAGTGGAAGTAGTAGAAGTACCAGGACGAGGTAAATCAGGTAGTAAATCATACAATGTTCCCATTTGAGAATAAACGAGATCAAGATATTGAGCACGACTAATAACCTACTCTTCGGTGACAACACCGCCCATAGAAATGTCTTTACCAATTTTGTTTACAAAAGACTTAGTAAACCATTCTGCCAGTAATTGATCAGGAAGCTCAAGTTTAATGAGACGTCTCCTCCATGAATATGATCGGATATATGAGTGCCCGAGATTTGTTTGAAGGAGGTTAAAATCTCGGTTCCGGTATCATATCGAATTGGTAACTGGTAGTGAGTTAGAAAGGCCATTGCAAGGGTGTTGAAATCGGAAAAGAAACCTCGGGGTAATTCAATGTACCACTTCGCAGCAGCACCTGTAAGAGTCTGTTGAAAAAGAAGCAATCTAATGGAGTCATCCATCAACGAGTTGGACGAACACCACAAATGGAAAGTCATGACATGATTATTAGGGTCCTCTCTGGCCTTCCCATCAAATTTCGGAATGTCAGATGGAAGTTTTGCAGGAATAGCAGGCCATTGGGGAGAGTGACGAATAGGATCGTTGAGAATCCTAGACAAATCCGGCAAATCCAAAGTAGCAAGAAAAGGCAACTACCGATTCACTTGTGGATACTGGTGACTTTGGGGCGGAAGCCCTGTCGGTAGACCAGTGGGACCGTATGCAGTTTTCCCCTAGAGAGACGATCCTGGTTGGCCCTGTGGTGGTTGAATCGGATAATAAACCCAAGGATTTTGACCTTGAGTTTGGGGTTGAGTAGTTTGACCAGAACCCCAGATAGGATTAGTTACTCCTGGATAGGGTTGGCCTGTAGTAGGGACAGCTTGCTGCCCCCCAACATTTTGTGGTAAATTTTGCATAAGTTGATTCCAATACTGGGCCAATGTAGGAGGTATATTTTGTCCTAACGGTGAAGTCGGTGCCCCTACCAAAGGGATAGGTCCACCCGAAAGTTGTATACCAACTGTAGGTTGTGCAATAGTTGTAGTATGTCCGGGAAAAGGAAACGTATTACCCTGACCACCAACATGAACTTGTACATTAGGTGCAACGGTCAGAATAATGCCACTAGGATTAGTGTTACCAAAAGGAAAAAATTGAGGAGGGAGTGTCGGAATGAAACCAGGAATAGGATGCCCAGGGAACTGAGGACCACCTGGAGAACCAGTTGGAGTTTGTGGAGGTGTTGGACGAGGAACATGCAACGAAGGATTCAAAGCATGGTAACCATGGGGTAGATTTGGATTAACCTCAGGAGGTCTCTGGGTGTTAATAGGGGCAAGAGTGGTTGCCAGAATCTCGATTTGGAAACTCGTAGTATTTATGAGATAGGCCATCTCGGGAGGGAGGACGAAACTATATGTGGTAGTTTCTGGTGTAGTCTCTGGCTCGGGAGATTCAGGAGGGTTGACGAGTTCGTAAACAGGGGGTTCAGTACTAAACAAGATTCGTTGGAAATTACCTGACCCTAGAGGATCTCGGCCCACTACACCGTGAGAAGGCCCAGCAATCGATTCAGAAGATCCAACAAGATCTTCTCCAGAAAGATGAAAACGTCCTGAAGGTCGACGACGAATGCGATAATCCTCTATAGTATTGTGAACTCGAAAATCTTCGAGAGAATCAGTTCGTTCGACTTGTGGAAGTGGTGTAAAGATTTCAGGGACGTCACTTATGTCCACGTGTGGTAGAGTAACAAGGGGAATTTCACCTGGACGAGGAGAGTCCTCGGGGGTACCTTCAGGTGTTGCCGTAGGCAAAGGTTCTGAAGCTTCCAGATGTTCCGGAGACAAGCCTTGCATCCTACGTGAACGTCGCGGAGGAGAAATTGTAAACAAAAATCAACTCCTCAACGAAAATCCTATGGTCAACTTCGAGAAAAGAACAACATACCCTAGCAAATAAAATCTAGAAGCAAACACCAAGCAAACAAATTCCTTCTAATATCGAAGCCACTAGTTGGTGATGAAATCCAACGTCGCAACAACGAGACGAGAAGGGGCGGGGCTAAGGTGGAAAAGTTACGTTGACGACCTGCTTAACAGACTTACGCCCTGGTGCAAGCTCCCACACATAATCGTGGGTATACCCTCCAAGGAGCCCGAGTGAGTCTGGCCAACGTCAATTCCAGGTACCGTGAAGAGTTTCCCCTCCACAGTCACCTTGGGTAAGAACCTAGAGAGATAAGCAACTAAGGCCACCACAAACAACAGTACTGCCTGGGCAAACAGTCGTCAGTCCGATCCACACGCAAAGGCAGGGTATCTAGCCCGAAATCAACTCAAAGGCTTCCACTCATAATTGTGGGTATACCTCGGAGTGACCCCCGTAATACGTGCAATCTCTACACTGATGTCAACAAAGCAGGTTAGTATCTCTGCCAACACCAATGCAACCTAATGCTTGACCCTTGTGTTAGAAGGGCTTCCCAGGACAATATGCGGTCAATGGAAATTTATACTCCCTAACTCAAGATACTATTGTGTGTTTTTGAGCTTATGGAGAGTGTGTCTCTCTTCCTACTCCAAAGCACTAGCCTAGCTAATTGTTGGTGTACAAGAGCCCTAGAAAAGAGTTACTAGTTCAATTTTAATATTACGCAATGTTTTTTATAGGCTGTTGTTTACTCAAAGGCAATGGAAATGAAACTCATGATGTATGACTCTGACCCAAATAATGCAAGGATATGATGAAAAATAATTCGTTTCATTCGATGAATCCTAGTTATGGGAGAGAGAGAACGATTTCCGCACCAATCTCAATACTATAACGCAAATGAAATACTCAATTTCTTCTCAGATTCCAATGCTAACAATCATATATCAATGAAGAAGTTCCATATGTCTTTTTCAACAATTCAATACTCTTAAAACTTTGATTTTCAATGTTCTCGCAAAAAACAAAAACAAATCACTTGAAAGAAAACATACAGTTCACTTTCCAAGAAGAACTCTAAATAATGAGGCAAGAAAACCAAATTATGAAAATCCAATCAAAACAACCCAATCCAAAACTTTCAATGAAAGCAAAAACAAAAGCAAACCAAGGAGTCTCTGAATGCAAATGAAAAAATGTCCTTTTGAACCAAAAAGAAAACGAGAAACACCAAACACTTGACTCTCTGCCAATCACTGGTCTTCATCTAACTCAAAATATACAATTCCAGAAATCAAAGGAATTGAAAATGCCAATAAGAGCCAAAAATTGAAAGTCAAGCTATAAGGGCAAGAAAAGACCTTGAAAACCTAGATCCGTTCAAGCAAGCAAACGAAGCAAAAGATAAGTAAGTCTCTGATGCAATAAGTCAAAAAGGGGTAAATCAACCAATCTAAGCTGTTGATAAAGTCAAAACTTGATTTCAAAAATTTTCAAAATCTGCCCGCAGGCAAGCCTTGGACACAGTGCGAGAATGTATAATTCTCGCAGGCCACTGAAGTGCAAACTGCGAACTTTTCGCACTGGAGTATATACGCAAGGTGCGAACTATCAGGATTCTCGCAGACTGCTAATGGTCACAGTGCAGGAATCCCTGAAACTATCAAAAAGTTTGAAAAATCAAGCAAAGATCAAAATGACTTTTGGACCCAGAAGATCACTCTGAGTATTCTGAGGACTCAGAGATTAACAAATCAGGAGAATGACAACAATAGAGCAAATGGCCACAGAAAGTTTAAAAACCAAAAATAAAAAGGGATAGGTTCCCCAGTGGAGTCGCCAATTTTGTTATGGGATAAATCCGTAGGTGCGGACACTAACCGATCTCCCTAGATCCACCTGGTATCTAGAACAAAACAGGACAGAATACTACTCTTTCCCTAGATCTAGTCTATCAAATGAACTAAGAGATAAAGGAATGTGGACATACCTTATGAACGCTTTCCTAAGTCTCTGTTGTTCCAAGCTTCGCTCCGATGCTCTTGCTCCGTTTAAATCACGACAGAACAAACCAATCAAAGTAAAGGCAGATTCATATATTCAATAGCTAGTCTATACATGTGATCAAGGAATCATGTAATAAAGTGACATCATCTTTATGGGAAAGGGACATATTACTGTATTGATTAATTGAAAGAGAAACATACAACCTGAGCCTTGATGTAGTAGGTTTCCTTTCGATGGCTCCTAGTTCTGACACACACATTTGCCCATGCATGAAGAAAATCAACCACTTGTAATGACCTTGCTGTAGTCTTTTGCTGCTGTAGCATCAGTTCTCCATACAGGCTTCTATCAATTCTCCAATCAATCTCTTGCTAGCTTTCTTATGCTTCTTATGCTTAACCTTTTCCATGAGCAATCTCCTCAATATATAGGAGAAGATATATTAGTTACTAGGATAGGGAATGATCCCAATATATCTGGAAAGTCGGTATTTTGCCAACCATTCGAGAGCCAACTCATCCTTCTAGAAGATTCCCTTCTAGAAGGATCAAGAACTTATCCATTTTCCTTCTTTAAGATCATGTTCGCACCCTAGCCTTGAGTACAGTGCGAGAAGTTCGCACCCCAGCCTAAAGCAGCATGCGAGAAACTGGGATTCCCGCAGGTGACTATATAATCAGCCTGCAAACATGCTTCAAAATGTGAATTCTGGAAGAAGACCACTGTAACTTTTTTCAGGAAAATATTCTTGGTAAAGAGCTTGATATTTCATCATCATGACATTATCATAACACCATCATAATGACCAAAATTGTGGATAACACACCACAACAAAGTTATGAAGAATTATAAGAACTTCAAAAGGAACAAGATTTTATAGTAAATAACATATGTGAACAAAACCAATATCTCATAGATGAAGTGCCTATCCTACAATCTAAATTAGAAGAGTAGTTTAACAAGAAAAAACACCTCAAAAAAGAACTATGAGCATTAGAGAAAGAGAATTGTGAATTACAAGCAAGGGATCAAGTATTGATTCAACAAGATGTCACAATAATCTCAAGGGAAGCAAGATGCCAAAAGAAAAATTTGAAAAAATCTTTGTTTGAAGAATAAAGTCAAATCATGCTTA
>ML832800.1:49696-65220 GCA_009831015.1 Picea engelmannii
ATTTATTTTGTTCTATCTCCCAAGTTTCGGCCCTTCTGGGTATGAAACTTTCTTTTAGGTAGTTCTCTGATATTTCTTCTCTGCAATTCCACAGTTCTGATCAAAATTGGATGTGCCAAGTGGAATTTACGGTAACTTCCTCAAAACTTGCCGATTTTTGTCCTTTCCAGGAGATCTCACTTGTATAGAATTCCCCGCACAAAATAATTGATATCAAATTCTGAAACTCACACCCAAAATACTACAGACTGTCCAAAATCCAATGCAACCAGTCCCACTCGATTTGGATACTCTATCAAGAATTTATGCTTGTTTTACCTGGAACGCCTTCTTGAGACTAGTCAATAGGACTAGTCAGATACCCTATCTTACAAAAGGTGTATCTACAAATTTACGATGACCCAGAAGTTGAAAGTTTTACCACAGATACATTACTAATTTATTTAAATGGCCTTTGGAGTTCAGGGTCTGGAACATTACAGAAAAAAATTTATAACAAAAATTCCGCAATGACTCATTTCAGGATGATTCCAGAACCCTATCTTGTATAGGTTGTATCTCCGAAATTATAAGGCCTCAGGAGATGAATTTTGAACCCAACGTACCTTGATCCATCGACTAAATACCCTCCAAGCGGTTCCTTTTGAAACTTTGTAGAAAAAAATTTATAGCGAAAATTCCACGGTGTCTCAAATGTAGCAGCGAAACCCCAAGACCTTGAGCTCTGATACCATATGTTAAGAACCAAACATCAATATAGCATGGAAAAACCTCAGGAAAAGTACTCAACTCCTTGAAACAGAGATAATTTCATATAATAATCCTCTTTGAGGGGGCAACCTCCTTTTACCCCACTTAAATGTTCAAGTACAAGATGATTCAAAATGAAAATGTATCCTTGGTATATATAGGAGACTAGGAGGTATAATTACAACTAATGGCCTAAAGCTGACATAAATAAAATAACATTACTAATATAATATGCCCCAATTAAGGGGTAATAAGCCAACATTAGGGCTTAACAACGATGATCCAATAATATATATGAGGCGAACATAGCCAATTACACACAGGCACCATTTTCACAATTAGCCACAACCCTGATCAGGCCTAGAAAAGCACACAAATGTTTCCAATTGAAATTAAGAACACACTGTAAAAACACAGTGAGTGAAATCATAATGAAAATAAGATAGCCCTCGACTATATATAATTGCATGTTCCCATTTGTAACTGTTCAACCAATTTTATCATAAAAATATGAGACAAAGACTCGATGAAAAACTTCCTTAACCATTCCACTAATACACCAATATTTGACAACCAAGAAGATGCTCGAAGGGAGATTAAAATTGGGCTCTGTCGAAAACAAATGCAGGGAGACAATCAAGAGCACGTTCATCTTTTAACAATATCACAAAGAACTGGGGGTCTTCAGAGAATTATCAACCATAGGAAAAAATAACTTTCGAAATAGACACAGCAGTAAGCCACAGAGTCTTATTATTACTCCAAGTCTTGGCAATGAAACCAATAGTTAGCCATCGAGGAAAGCAAAGATGGGTAGGGTAAAAAATCCAGTGCACATAGTGTGTTTATCACTTGTAAAGGAGAGGCGACATTATTTGAAAAATGACAATTATTAAAATAACAAACGAAGATATAACCTCTATGTCCACTACCCTAAGAGTCAAACAACCTAACAACAATACCAGTGAGGAAGCATAATGCTGAGGTATAACTTATATCACCCACAACCATACATTACATATTAATGTTATGGCCACCCGAAGACTGGATCTTGGGATACTTCGGTGAAAGGACAATAAGAATGATTCCACGACCATGACTCTGGGTTTGAAGAAATAACACAACAACCGAATGGAAATCCGAATGCGACTAGATAAGGGTTACAATCATGACTGTGAGGGAACAACTGACGATAATACACAGAACAAAACCCTCCACCATTAATACAGAGCGATATGTACCACATTCACTTATTATCCACAAAGACTCATCATGATATTAAACCGACCGAGCAACCAGTCAATGCACAACTTAAACAAAACCCAATTCTTTTGCTTGCAATCTGAAACATTTTACAGTCATCTCGTAGAGAAATAACATGCATTTACACAGTCAAAATTCTCAGGAACACACAAATCCAAGCATTACCGAGCCATTATTTGTTCATACACAGAAAATATTTCATGGATGGGGAGAAAAAGAACCATACCTGTAACAAAATGCTTAAAATGGTGAGTTGGTCCAGCCTTCTTCTTCCCAAGAGCTTGAAATGCAGAGCTTCACAATCAACACACAGAAAATGCAACAAAGAACAATGATAGGGTGACTGTCAATAGGGGGAGTATGGAGTGACATGTAGTAATTGCACGTCACTTCCATCTCCTGGCCTAGTTAATTCGAAGTACGAGACAGCCAAACATTCACCAATCAATTAAACCATGTATTCAATGCCGAAACATTTGAAATATGTGACAATATCCTTTGCATAGTGTGCCACCCAAACATTTACACGTTAACCCTTGTCAAGTTCTAAGCCATCATACATATTGCAATTCTATATGCACCCAAATAAAATCTAATGAAAATCTCATAGCCACTAACCAACCATAGTATAATAGTTAGAACTAACACCAACATCCTTTTACTTTTCCATTCGAATTTGCATGTAACCTTTTATCATAGCTCAAACATAGATCCTTTCCCTTTAGGATTGTTTCATAGGTTTTTTTTCTTTGTTTTGATTATGTTATCACTAATATATCTCTTGCATATATGTGGCTAGGTAATCGATCACAATGATTAGTGACATGATTAAATCATAGAAACTATAAATACATGCCCATCATAACAAAAAAAATATTTGGATTGCAAGAAGCATTCCATAAAATGCATCATCCACTTGTTACTATGTCAACATGAAACCAAGACTGCATTGTCACCCATGTAGGATTGTGTAGGCAACATCAAAACAGCAGCAGAAAAATGTGTGATCTGTCTATCCTTGTGCCTCTAGTCTACAAGGGGGTTCCACCTACTAGTATTATATTATTAGCATATTTAAATAATAGGGCTTTAGCAATACTTTGTGGGTAGAATTCATCATTAAAATTTTAATCTTCAACAGTGTCCAAGACTATGTGCCACTTAGATCTCGCTCAAAACCTACAATGAAAATTGCACAAGGAACCAATGTGCACGATTTCGAGGGTAGTAGGCACAAATTAGCACAATTTGGGTGCCAATGCTCTTTATTCAAACTTTAAAATATGTTTTAAGTCATGAAAAATCATAAAAACAGAGCATGTTTGTTGGTTGCAAGAATGTTGCCATTCTTGCAATCAACACTTTTACACATGTAGACCTAGGCTAATTCTCTTGTGATCCATCATTGATATAAAACATGGTGATAGGACTTGTCCAAACTCAAATCAAGACCTGAATCAACCTTCTAAAAAGAAAAACAACTAATCATTAATGAAAGAAATGATGACATAAAACAAAATGACCTAACACACAATGAAGAAGAAAAAACTAACTAAGAGCTAGGTTGATAGATGAATAGGTTGGTTTGATGACTAAAAGTAAGAGGTGCAAGCCTACGATCTAACAGGTCCAATGGACAGGGAAGTAGGGCAGAGCTTGTAGAAGTTGTCTAAGACAATATAGAGCTACATAAAAATTAATGAAAAGTGGATAAAGGACTCACAAAGAGCATAGAAAAATCTTTGTTTAGCTGCTATAGAGGTTGAATGACTTGCAAAGGAAAAGTGACAAGGCTTCTCATGTAGGACATGAATCCAATAGGTGAAGGATGTCATCAATAAGGCACATAAGGGTAAGGTAAGACTCCATAACATTGAAGGAAGAAATGTAGTGAAGGATACAAAGTTTTTTGCAAAAGAGAACAAGGATATAAGAAGGTGATATGAGACTCAGGTGATGGGTGATTCATAAGGATGGGTAAATTATCTCTAGGGACTATCTATGAGGACCTATAAGAAAAATTGCTAGTTATGAATTGGAAATTATGGCTAAAGTATTCAGATAAAGAAAGACACTTATGTTATCAGAGTGCATAGTGGAAGCGGGGTACAGGTACAAGGGATTCAAGGGATAGGATAATAAAGTTTATTCATTAAAAGTGCCAGTGGAGAAATATAACACCCCATCGAGAGTAGTTAGTATTGAGTGGACAAGAAGGGTTTCACAATGAACTACTCCATGAAGTGAAGAAAAACATTCAAAATTTGAGAAAGCCAAAGATAATGACAATGGATTTCATAATGTTAATGGTTAAGCTGGTTGGAAAATCTYGTAGTACCAAGGTGATGGAATGATAGGAACCACCTCATTCCAAGMTGCMAAATTTTTTTGGCAAGGTAAAAATTGAGGYCGTTTACCTAAGTGGAAGTAGTGGCCAATARGGMATATTGGTTGGAAACACAGAATGGCCAAGTGGGACTTTGCTAGAAAATTTTATGATCAKGGAATAATGGTGAATAGATTAGTAGAATGATAGTGCATAGGGACACAAGGGTCTAGGAGGATTTAATATTAACTACACGGAGAACAAGAAGTTGAAACATACATGCAYTRGTGATCCAGATTATTTTTGTCACAAAATGAGAGTGGAKATAWAACACATAAATATTCATAGATATTGTAAGAGAGMCAATAATATAACTGAGATTTATCATAGATATAACCATAAACACAAAGATACAGTAATACACAATTTMTATTAATGAGATAAATGTACAAAACTRTAGAAATATAGAGKCAAAGACTCTCTAGAATGGTGGCATATTATCTCTAAGAAGAGATGTGACAGCTATTGTTGATTATTTGGGTTGGTTTTCATTGATGTCAACCCTTGAAGAAAGTTCAGTAGCGAATTMTGGTAGCACAAAGGTTTGGGTAATGGACCCAAGTTTGTTTGATGTATCTAGTGGTATGAGTTTTAATATATTTGAATGTAAGACTATTTTGGATGGATAGTACATGTCATGCCATTTCCKKTKGTATGTGGAAYGTCACATAACTCCTCACGGTTAGAGAGTTATGGCCATGTGAAGTTGGAGAACCCTCATGAGTCATCTAGAAGCCCCAAAAGGTCATAGTCAAAGTGGTTGCAAAGAAGAAATTATTTAAATAATAAAGTGAAGTGATGAGTGTMCTATAAGTCAAAGTGGATATAAAAGAAATTATTTAAATAATAAAGTTAACGAAGAAATTACTAAGTGGTTAGAAGTGGGTTAGCCCTAAAATAAGGAAAGTGGTTTARGAGAATTTAGAAGGTAAATAATAAAGTGAAGTGATKAGTGTACTATAAGTCAAAGTGGATACAAAATAAATTATTTAAATAATAAATTTAATGGAGAAATTACTAAGTGGAAAAGTGCTTAGAAGTGGGTTAACCCTAAAATAAGGAAAGTGGGTTAAGATGGTTAAAAGGTAACCCCTTGAGGAAGCTACATAAAAGTATAAATAAGAGGCAAGGCTCTCTCATTTTAATTACACTTGAGCATATTAAATATCTACAAGTGACTGAGGTAACCAAAGGATATCTAAGCCGAATTTCAGAGGGAAGGTGAAGTAAAGAAAGCCAAAATTCAAGGGAGGATAAATTCTTTTGATGATGATTTCTAAGGTATGTTATTTACAGGTCATCTCACCATTTTCACAATAACTTTTTTTCTAGAATGATTCAGACCGTGAAATTGGGAGGTCGTTGAGGAAACATATCCAAGTAGATGTGATAAAAATTTCAGCTTGTGGGTCGTTGCATTTTTGGAGTTACACTCTATGGAAAATAGGATTTGTGGCTAGTCTTGAAACTAGTCTAAAACAGGTGTTTCGTGTAAAAACGTCATAACTTATTCATGACAGTCCAAATTTAGTATGAAAAAATGTATTGGTTAGAGTACAATCTGTATTATTCTATGTACCATTTTCAGATCCATACAAAAAATATTATGTGCGGGGAACTCTCTACAAGTTCGCCCTCTAGAATAAGCCAGAATTCAACAAGGTATGCCATTTTTGCTATAACTCATTTTCTGGGAGGTTCCAAGACATGAAACCTAGAGAAATTGCAAACAAGACACTGAAGAACATTGTGTACTATTTTATACCCTTATTCATTACAGGTACATAGTTATGATTATTGCAATTTAGGGTTGTTGACTAATCCAAAACTAGTCATGTGAGACTAAAGTAAAGTTTGATGAAAATGCTAGTCTCTTGTTGTGAAAGTTAAGGAAGGTTTGCAGGTATGTGATCATATAAACTAGGTCTATTACAGAGTTACAAATCAGATTTGGATGATGAAATTGATGAGGGCTTTTGGTTGAGGTACATGTTGGGTACATGGTTGAGACAAGTAGTTGATGAGTTGGCACATACATGAGGTGTATAGTTGATGATGTTGGTACATCTTGATGAGTCATAGTTGATGAGTAGTTGATACATGATTGGTACATACTTGGTACATGTTTGGAGGCACTTGTTAGTAGTATTGTTGACACATGGTTTATGGATGATGTAGAATACTTGTATTGGCATATTATTAGAAGCACATATTGACGTTGGTGATGATTATGAGTTGTTGTGTTATGCTTGGTTGATGCACATCTTTGAGAGTTGCCTTGGTGAATAGATCTAATTTGGTTGATAAGATTTATGAGACAGGTTGTTTTGATAGGTTGTTTGGACAGGTTATTGTGACAGGTTATTTGTACAGGTTTGGTGCATGGTTGATGCACTTGTTCATGGTATAGGTTGAGGTACAGGTTGGTGCATGGTTGATGCACTTGTTTATGGTACAGGTTGAGGGACATGTTGGTGCATGGTTGATGCACTTGTTTATGGTACAGGTTGATTACAGGTTGAGGTAAAGGTTGATGCATGGTTCAGGTTATTGGTACAGGTTGTTTGATGCAGGTTGATTGGTACAGGTATACAAAAGTATATCTCACAATGGTAGTGTGACAATGGTTCCATCATTCTACTTATACTTCAGGGCGGTTGGACGGGGCAAGGGTAGGTGGTTGTAGCCACCTTCTGATTGTAGTCGAAGAACATAGGGGGTTGTAGCCTCCTTTTGGTTGTAGCCAGAGAATTGGGGAGTTAGATATTCCCTCATGTTGTATCCAGAGAAACTAGGGGGTTGGAGCCTCCTTCCAGTTGCAGCTGGAAAACAAAGGAAGTTGGTGCTTCCAATGAATGTAATTCTTAAAGACATATAAGAAAAATCATGATGTGGTTTTCTACCGCTTTGGGTTTCCACGTAAAAACACTGGTGTACTGTGTATGTGTATGATTTACCATTTGTTCATTATTTATTTACTCTGCAATTATTGGATGATAATTCTACATTGATATAACACTTGCATTATATGGTTAAAAATGATTAAATTGATCTATTATTGATTCACCCCCCCTCTCAGTAATCCAACAGCTACTCATGTTCGCAAGATGATGATTGTTACAATGAGGCTCCAAAGGCCATTTTAACATAATGAAAATCCAAAACCCTAACCCCAGAAGATGAAAATACAACAGTTTTTTGGACCTCGTTTTGGGTAGTTTGGTGTATCAACTTCTCAAGGGGGTAACTTTGGCATACAATCTTCGTTTCTAGTGCACGATAGCTTGTTGGAAAGGTATCAATGAGGAGATTCATTTTGGTGGATCAATCAGAGCCTTAAGCCTTCATTTAGATTCCTGGTCGCGAAAAAAAATCATTTAGTTCCTCAAAATGGCCACCGAAGTTTAGGAACCGAAAAACCGCTAAAAATAGTAAATTGCCAAAAGACTATTTTGAGCTAGTTGGAATAGGTGGGTGGACATCGATATCCACCTAGATCAATCCTCTCTCCATAGGAATAAATGATCTCCATTGTGTTGATTTTCCAGGGGAGAGGGGAAAGCGATTGTTGAATTTGAACTTTGGTGAGATGCTTTCCTTGTTGGAGAAGTTGCGTTGTTTGGCTTGTTGAAAGTTGTCACGAACTTGTTGTTGGAGGGGTTGAATATTTTCAATAAACCTGTTCTATCCTGGTTTGAATGGGCAGTGTGTAGGCACCCTCATAGGTGAAGAAACAATATCTTCTTTCTCTTTTGCAATCTGCTTCTGCTGGATAAAAAGGTCTCGGGCCAAGGCTACAGTGGTTTTATTGTCCTTCTATTCACCTTTTGAACAGATTGTGAAGAAACTAAATTTTTTAGTATGGGATACTACCTTGCAGAACTATTTAGGTGGGACAATAGTTGGAAATACTTCTGGTATCCTGTAGAGATGACCCCCTAGAGTAATAGTGAAATTATAGGGTCGAGACTCATAGATAACATGGCGCTTCCACATATATGGTTGGCCCAAGAGAACATCATAGACATCTAGTGGGGAAACACACATAATACCTCATCCTTGAAGGCTTGGATGTTGTATGACAATCAACATTTTTGGTTGACATGAAGATCATGTCCCTAGCGAAGCCACCCAATGTTGTAGGGTTGTGGGTGTGGTGTTGTCGACGATCCCAATTGTTTGACGACTTCTGTTGAGATGAGGTTCTTCTGGATTCTTCTATAAAAAATAAAATGCAGTGGGGTCCCCTTCAACCACATCCGTGAATGAAAAAGGAAATCCCCCTCTTCAGGATCTGTTGGTTCTTCTAGATTGAATTTTTGCGGTCGTGACATTAGTAGTGGGGCCTGTGTCGATGCTCTGTCTTTTTCCATTATTTTTTGAATCAGGGTTCAGCTCCTTGTCTTTGATCTCAGCTACCAATGACTGTTTTGAGCGACATTCATCGGTGTTGTGCCAAGGTATTTTGTGGAAGTCGCACCACTTTCCAGTGTCATTCTTCGTCTTTCCCTTACCCTTATTTTCCTGTGGCTTGGACTGGTTTTCGGGAGGCTGTTTATTAGGGTCGTCTTTATCATGCTTTTTTTTTTGTAGATTTGTAGACCCGAACTCCCGTTTGTTCTGGTGCCTAAATTTTTTCTCGATTTTGATAGCATATTGATAGGCAACTCCCAGTGATGAGATGCCTAGAAAATCCATTTCCGTTTGGATGTACCTATGCAAAGCCCCACAGTATTTTAGAACCGGATGTCACTCGGAGTCTTTGATACCCAGCTTGGTGTGCAAGGTATGGAAATTATTCATGAAATCTGACATTGTTTGGCCCCTCTCTTGTTGCAGTGTGGTCCATCTCATGTATTGGTCTTCATAGTTACCGACAAGGTAATATTGTTCCTTGACCGCATCCACACAAAAATCCCAAGTAAGCTCGGCCCCATATATACCAGACTTCTCTGTGGAAATTTACTCCCAAAAATTTTCTCACCAATGTTTGACATGGGGGAGAGCCTTAAGGAGTGCGAAGGCAATCTTTTCCCTACCGAAAAAATTGTGAACAAAGAAATAACCTTCTAGTAGATTTAACCATTTTTCTAGGGCATCTGCATCAATCTAACATTCAAATACGAGAATATCAAAATTAACTTTTACCTTGAAAGGAGAGGTGTTTCCAAAGTGGTTACTTGATGAATACGTTCTTGTTGTTATCGGAAGACGTTGAATAATGTAGGAAAAAATATCCATCATTTCGTCCCTCTGTCGCGTGAGAGATTGCTCAAGTAACAAATTAATAGAATTGTTTTCTCTGTCGTTTTTCTTTTCTTCCAACATGGAGGGTTTATTGGGTGTGTGAGAGCGATTTTCCTCAAGAGAGACAAGCTCGAGACCTAAATTTCTATACTCGGACCTCGTCGGGGACATGCACTAAAAAAAATGATCAAGAGTGGCCTACTTTGATACCACTGATCTGGATTATTTTCAGCATGAAATAAGAGCAAAGATATATCACAGAAATATAAAAATATATTGCAAGAGAGCCAATAATATAATAGATATTTATCAGACACATAACCATAAACACATAAATATTCTATTAATGAGTGAAATGTACAAAACTGTAGAAATATAGAGTGAAAGACTCGCTAGAATGGTGGCAGCTTATATCTGAGAAGAGATGTGATGGATACTCGCATTCGCAAGAAGATGATTATTACAATGAGGCTCCAAAGGCCTTTTTAACATAAATAAAATTCAAAACCCTAACCCTGAAAGATGAAAATCCAACAGTTTTGTGGACCCCGTTTTGGGTAGTTTGGTGTATCAACTTCCCGGAGGCGTAACTTTGGCATACGATCTCCATTTGGGGTGTGCGATAGCTCGTTGGAAAGGTATCGATGAGGAGATTCATTTTGGGGGCTCAATCAGAGATTTTATCCATCATTGAGGCGTATCATGAAAAAACTTCATTTAGGCCCTCAAAATGACCCCAGAAGTTTAGGAACCGGAAAAATGCTAAAAATAGTAAATTGCCAGAAGACTGTTTTGAGCCAGTTAGAATAGGTGGGTGGCCACCAATATCCACCTGGATCAACTGGGGTGCACAATGGAAGCGATGCATATTGCATATAATGAATCTAGAATGCATATGCATTAGTATGCATGTTGCTGGTGAATTCTTGGTGAATATTGATGTGCATTAATGCATGTGGGAATGCTTGGACATCCACATGGCATGCTTGTGGACTAATAATAGTCTGTTATTATATATGTGAAATAATTATGTTATAATAATCGAATATGGCTAATGATGTATTATGTATCCACGAAAAATTATATAGCATGGTTGGAATGTCAATGGTGTTTCCAGTGTAGATGATAGCCATCCGTATGAAGACAAATGAGGATGGTAAGAATGTTGATCAATGAGTTCATGAAGGGAGCCTACGAGCCTCTACAAAATATTAGTTGATCAGGTAGCATCAATTAATTTAATAACAACCATCCAGGTATGCATTTTGTTTCTTATTATGCCTAAATGTTGAAGGGAATTGAGGTAAGAATTCCCTCAATTAAAGTTTGACATTTGAATTGATGAGTAAAGGAAGAGGGCCTTGAAGTATAAATTTTTTGTTTAATTCTTGAATGCAATTATATGAAATTTAATTTCATGTCATGTTATATTGGTTACGAGATCATAAGGTCAAGTCAAGAGACATACTCATGTCATAGATATGGATGCCAATAGAGATATCCATGTGTGAGACATGATGTGGTTGGATATGGAAGGGATATAGTGTCATGCAAGTCCTTAGTGGTATTCATCTGTATAATTGATGTTTGGAATGCAACCTCTTTGTTGACATTGAAGAGCACTATGGGATTATGTTCCTAGTGTTTTGTATGAGTCGAAGAGGAAGGTATCCACATGGTTTAACAATTAACTGGGAAGATTTTGGATGACGTGTTGAGGCATTGGCTAGACCTTCTAACTCACCATGGTGGAATACATGACATAGATATGTGGTATTCTAGACTCAATGCAAGGATGCATTGTGCAGATGTGGCCATGAGTAATGGCACATTGGTTTATTTATTGGTAATATTTGATTGCACTATGAAAATATTGGTGTGATAGATAATGCATGTACATGGAATGACAGTTTTATTCCATTTAATATGAATAATAACTGGAAGTGATTGAATTGTTGGTAATATACAATTATGAGATCATTTCACAAGCTATTGTAAATGAGAAATAAAGGGATAATGTGCATTAACACTAACAATTTGTTTGGCTAAATGAAAGTTGAGAAAATTGTAGGAAGAATGATCTTGGATATGGAAATGGTGTAAGCCCATAAGGAAGACCAACACCTGTTGTTACAAGAGCCAAACATTATGAGAGGGAATATCATGTTTGGAAAATTTGAAATTTCTTATGAAACATATTTGAATTAATAATTGAGATTGTTATGATGATATCTCATGATGATTATATGTGTGTGACACAATTGAGATTATGGCTATTGAACTTGAAAGATTGGGAAGAAGGCTATTATAAGGGCACTGGAACCCTATGACTACCACTCGGTTGAAATTATCAATGGAAGTCTGGTAGTAAGTTGGCGCTCTCCTTGCGCAATAACACCTTGACAAATGATTGATCGCCCAAGGGATTGTGTAGTATAGAAGGGGATTCTTGAGCCTGGAGGGTGTGATCCGGATTATTTTCGGCACGAAATGAGATCGGAGATATAATAAAGAAATGCACAAAGATATCGCAGGTATTCAATAATATAACAGAAATGTATCAGAGATGCAACCATAAACAGAGATATATATTAATACATGATTTCTATTAATGAAAGAAATGTACAGAGACTGTAAAAATACAGAGTGAAAGACTCGCTAGAATGGTGGTAGCGTATCTCTGAGAAGAGATGTGACGGCTACTCGCATTCTCAAGAAGATGATTACAATGAGGCTCTGAAGGCCTTTTTACAATAAACAAGAATTCCAAAAGTCCTAGACATCAAAAAACCTAACCCTAGGAGATGAAGCGCCAAAAGTCATGTGGGCCCCGTTTGGGTAAGTTAGTACATCAACTTCATGGGGTTGTAACTTTTGCATGCGATCTCCGTTTTAGGCGTATGATAGCTCATTGGAAAGGTATCGTTGATAAGATTCATTTTGGGGGCTCAATCATGCCTTTGGATATCATTGAGAACCTCGATCTCGAAAAACCTTCATTTGGGCCCTCAAAATGGCCCCGGAAGTTAAAAATTGCTAAAAATAATAAATTGCCAAATTTGCCAGAAAACTGTTTTGAGCCAGTCAGAAAAGGTGGGTGGCCACCGATATCCACCTAGATCAGAGTGAGTATAGAAAGGAAGAGGCAAATTAATAATGCATATGACATGATGGCTAGAATCATGAGGGTGTGTCAAGAAAGGACAATGAGCTGAAATTTTTGCTCGAGGCAGCTTGTCAAGCATATGATAGCCATACAGAAAAGTATTAGCTTGTGATTGTAAGATTTTTGAATTGTATATAACCCAATTTCTACATTGGAAAATTCCTAAAATGTTGTGGGATGAAAGAATTTGGCATTTGTGTGATACTAAAAAGGTGGAGGATAAAAAACACTTTTTCTTAAAATGTAATGTGTAAAGATGAATAGAGAAATCAATCATTTATACAGTAAAGTAATCAAACAAAAAGGATAAATATACATTAACCATACAATCATAGGATCCACCTAGTGACATAATCTCCTTTGCTTATAATGATTTTTTTTGGGTGAGCAATTTTTTTTATAATAACAAACATACACATAAATTAAAAAAAACATAACTTGTCATCCTCTACATGATTTCATAGAGATTTTGGTTAAACATCAAAAGTTTTTCCCTTAACCAAGGATTGGTAATTTAGTCAAACAAAAATATTTTTTTAAATGTTAGCATTCTATTCCAAATGGGAAGAATTCTTCTTGGTACCCAATACACTACACTGCCTACATAACTTGTAGGATTTCCTTATAAGACCATGTGATGTAATGTTTTTTAAATGATTTTTGCCTTTATCTTTTAAGTTGTGTTTTTTTTTAATGTCTAAATAGTTTTAATAACTTGTTTTAATAAATTTATGACATGAGAAATAAGAAACTCAATAGTTTTAACTTGTTTTTTTATGCCTTAAAATCTAGATTTTATTCCTACAAGAACATTATTCATAAACATATTTGTAGAAAAAATAATATTCCTATTCCTAGAAGAACATAAGTAAAATCACAAGTAGATTGATGGTTTCATAGACACATTTGTAGAAGGATAAGGAAAAGGGGGCTATCTAATTTATCTTATAGACATTTTTTCAATATATACCAAATTTTTGTGGCATTATATATTTCTTCACTGCTTTGCATTTCAAAATAGATGAGGACTTAAATACCTTACAAGGAAAATTCTAAGGATCCATACTTATCTTAAACTGTAGAACCTTTGTGATGAATCTTACTAACTATTAAAATGTCAATTGTCACGTCCCCACAATGTGCCTTACGATCATACACCTTTTCAGGGTGTGCGGCACCGCACCATTTCTCACTTGGATGCTTGGAGACACCAAAGATACTTCATCTGGACTATGTCTCTTTATATAGATCATACCCGGACTCCATTCTAGGCTACTAGTGAGCCACATTCCTAGTCTAGTGCAACTTTTGTCTACTTAGACATTTGTTAACAAATTTAACTCTTAGTCATTTTAAGCATACATCCATGAACATGATAAGCCAAGAGAAAAACAATGAAATAGAAAAGAGAAACATAGATATAGTGCAAGCAGCACGAACCATGCCTAACACCCAACTAAGTATTTTTTATTGTAGAATAGTTACAATATGAGCATTGTCGACTTGATTTACAAATTCGACATAGTCACACAACTCGCCTCACCTTACCAAGACTCTCATAAACATATTCGTCCCACTAAGACTCTCTATCACAACCGTCTTTGCGACCTCCTATGGTGCACCTCAAACATTCCCTCAACCGCATACTTGTTATCTCTTTGTTTCTGTAGAATTCATAGATTTTTGTTCTTCCTCACACATGACTCCAATAGACTTGTGTTTCTATACTCCCCCCTAATCAGCCCAAAATAAGCTCACCCAACTCTTTCCACCGAATCCACCTCAAGGCAGCACAAGTCCTCCCATGTGGAGCGACTTGGCTTCTTGAGGGAGCTCACCCTATTTTTCTGCCTCAGAACAACAGAGCTCTTCTTGCTCTCCTTGTCTTCAAATCTTTCCTTCCTTGGTTGTGTGCCCTTGTTCTCTTATAAGGAATCCAAAGGTCACCATCATGAATTGTCATGTCCTTTGGGGGTGTCACACCCCTTCACAAACCCATGTGTCTAAATGAATTGTCGCGCCCCTTCGCGGACCCAGTTTCCTAAGCAAATTTCCTAAATGAACCCATGTTCTCATCAATCGTCGTCCCCCTTGGGACCAACGCACCTGACCTTGGTGCGCCCCTCATGCCAGCATGCCCCAATATCTTAGTCACTTCATACTTGGGAAATCCCCTTGATGTGTTGGCATGCCCAAGGTGTCCACTTG
This sequence comes from Picea engelmannii, assembly GCA_009831015.1. NCBI lineage: Eukaryota > Viridiplantae > Streptophyta > Pinopsida > Pinales > Pinaceae > Picea > Picea engelmannii. Next base: position 64,717 of record ML832800.1, read on the forward strand.
CCCAACTTGGGTGTCGAAGCAACCCCAGGTTATGTCTCCTTGAGGACTTGGGCAAAGGTCTCCACGCCCATCTAGACGAAGACCTTACACCAACCATAAAATGTTTAGTGATATTTTTGTAAAAATAGTAAATTTTTTAAGGATTTTATATAGTTTTAGATAATTTTGGAAAATTTTAAAGTAAAATACTTTTATGCTATAAAATTTGAGAAAATAAAATGGAAATTGGTGAATCATTTTTTCGAACAAAATGGAAAATTAACCCATAAGAAAAATTTAACCCCTAAATTTTTTTATACTACTCTATAGCTCTATCTTATTATATAATACTTATTTTACTTACATTTATTTGAGATATATGAATTGTTTAACTTTCTATCATATCTCTATGGTGTCAAAATATCCTCAATGTGCTCAAAATCAATATACTTCCCTTGAAATGTTCAAATATGCTAAAGTAACACCTCCCTTTAAATTAAGGTTGTAAATGTTTTGAACGTTACA
>ML832802.1:43787-54937 GCA_009831015.1 Picea engelmannii
CTCTGTAATCTTTAGTTTCAACAAGTTGAAACTCTTCTCAGCCTCTTCAGTCTAGTGAAAAGATTTATGTCTTTTCTTCACTGTGTCCATCATTGCTGTGCTAATTCCACTGAAATTCCTGATGAATTTTCAGTAGAAACTAGCCAAACCATGAAAACTTCTCACCTCGAAAATATTTCTCGGTGATGGCCAATTCTTGATCACCTCCACCTTATCTGGATCCATCCTCAATTCATTTGTAGATATAACAAACCCCAAATAAATGAGTTCTATCTTCATAAATGAGGACTTCTTCATGTTTATCAACAACTTCTCCTGCTGTAGCTTCTTCATGACAATAGTCAAATGCTTCAAATGTTCAGCCTTTGTCTTGCTGAAAACCAATATGTCATCCAAATACACGATGAAAAAATTCCCGATGAACTCCTTCAGGACTTCATTCATCAACCTCATAAGGGTACTCGGTGCATTTGTCAAGCCAAATGGCATGACGAGCCATTCATACAAACCTTCGTTTGTCTTGAATGTTGTTTTCCATTCGTCACCTTCTCTCATACGAATCTGATGATATCCACTCTTCAAATATATCTTTGAAAAAAAAATTGCTCCACTTAAGCAATCCATCAAATCATCCATTCTTGGCAATGGGAATCTATATCTGATAGTTATCTTGTTTATCGCCCTTGAATCAGTGCACATCCTCTAGCCTCCGTCTTTCTTCGGACTGAGTACTGTTGGAAAAACACATAGACTCAAGCTTTCTCTGATCAATCCCTTGTCAAACAACTCTTGGACATGTCTTTTAACCTCTTCATTCTCCTGCGGCGTCAATCTGTACATGGCTTTGTTTGGCACACTAGCTTCTGGTATGAGGTTTATCTGATGACTCACACTCCTCATCAGTGGTAACGAATGAGGTATTTCATCCACTACAATATCAACGAACTCTTCCAGCAGTTCCTGAACTTCTTCTGGTAAATCATCCACCCTTGTACTAGTCAGAACAATTCTCGGTTTTCTGACCAAAAAGAATTGTGGATCCTCCTTCTTCTTAACTTCTGTAAGAAGTTCCTTCCCACTCATTAGAAGTACTCTATTGCTAACTTTCGGTTTCACTTCTTTATCCTCAATTGGACACAACATATGGGTTCTCCCATTCCTCTCCAGGGTATATGTATTTTTCCTCCCATCATGAATCACATTTCTATCATATTTCCATGGTCTACCCAACAATAAATGATAGACATCCATAGGAATAACATCACATAAAATCCTATCATTATATCCTCATATCTTAATGTCAACTAAGCACTGTTTAGTGACATTTACCTGATGTCCCTTCTGTATCCATGAAACTTTGTATGGACTTGGATGATCAGTTGTCTCCAGCTCCAGCTTTTCTACCATCTCGGTTGAAACTAGATTATCTATGCTTCCACTATCCACGATGACCTTGCACACTCTATCCTTGGTCTTGCAAGCAGTCCTAAAAAGACTGTTCCTCTGCGCTAAGTTCTCCATCTCTTTCTCTGGCATCAAAAGGAATTTTCGCATCACCAGTGATATTCCTCCTTCAATGTACTCTGCCTCAACATCTCGCCTCTATGCCTCAGCAATGTGAGTCTCTATAGCTTCTCTCTTTTTCTCTAGACACTCTAATGACTTGTGCCCATCTTTCCCACATGTGAAGCATGTGATTACTCCACCTCTTCCTCTTCATCTACCTCTGGTACGAGGAAATCTATCATTATCAGTATATCCTCCTCTTTTTTCAGTTTGTTGTCCTCGTTTCTCAACATATGGCCTTCTCTACGAGGTTCCACCTCTTTCTGTCTGAGTCTGAGGTTTCTTCCAGTCATCCTTGGGCTTCTGGTATTTATCTTGGGCAATCGATTTTCCTTTGGGCTGACTTTTGCCTCGGCCCCTCTGAATTTTTTTATGGCTCATCTTCTCCTTAGCTTTCAAATCCAATTGGTAATCATCCTCCATCGTTCGGATGGTCGCCAAATTTAGTTCATCCTGAATTTCATACCTCAGGCCGTTCATGTACCTGGCCACCTTTTCGTTATTTCTTTCATGATGAGCTACTCTGATATTTAACCTGTAAAATTCCTCAGTATACTCTTTCACTATCATCAACTTTTGTCTCAGGTTTTGCATCCTCCTGAATAGAGAAATTTGACAGTCCCTGGGAATGAATATTGCCTTCATCTTTGCGATCATCCTGTCCCAGATTTTAATTTTCTGCTTGCCTTGGCAATGCCTGTCAGCTTGTAGTTCATCCCACCACAAGGTTGCATGTCCCTTTAATCTCGTGACATCATGTATGACCTTCTTGTCATCTTCGATATCTTCATAATCGAATTACATGTCAAGAGCTCTAATCTAGTCTAGTTTCTCTTTTGCATCTAGACTCCCTTCATAAGCTGGAATGTCCATATTTGTTTTCGAACTCATCCGAGCGATAGCCTTAATTAACCGCTCATTGGCTGCATCTTCTGCTGGGATTTCTTCTTCTTCATGTCCAACACTATCTTCATCATCAGATTCACTAATATCTCCTGCAACAACATTACGCCTCTACGATGTCTCCATGTCCTCCATTCTGGCATGAAGATTACACACTTCTCTCTCCATGTCTGGATTCTGTACTGCCCTACCTCTTTCTCTAGACAATTCCCTTTCCTCCTCTAGATCAGGTGATCCTCTACCTCTTCTCCTTGGTGGCATGGTGGATTCTTCTCGTCCTCTCATACAGAAAGCAAAGAAAAATTTCTAAGCTCTGATACCACTTGACGTGTGTATCAAAATTCTTTCCTTCTCTGTCTCTTCCTGCCTGAAATATACATACAAGAAATCCTCTCTGATACCACTTGACGTAGGCACGCCCCAACCTCGGGCACGTCTGCTCACAGGATATTCTTCTTCTCGGCCCGAAGAACTCTAAGGTTCTTCTATTTCCCTATCGGGAAATCTGCTCCCACAGTTCTCTCGCGCGATCCCCTTTCCTTGATTTGTCGGGGAATCAGAACTCGTGACTTCGTGAGTTCAAAGGTTAAACGGTGGACTCTCGGATACCCTAGACCCGATGTCCAGTCAACTCGCTGACTTTTCCCCGAGGAATTTCGCTACTCGTGGTACCAAACTTTTTTGGTTCTCCAACCTCCGATAACCGAGGCCCCGAAACTCGTGATCTCGCTCCCTCACGACTTCGCTTCTCGTGAGGTCGAATAAATTCTACGTCGACTACCAAGGTCCGAGGTGCCGAGACTCGTGACCTCGTTCCCTTGTGCCTTCACTATTTTCTGTAGCCAAGTTCTCGGGCCTTTTCTCACGAGATCCCGAGACATAATCCCACACGCAAATCCAATGGTCCTCCCGCGACCCGGATCCAATGGTTGTCCTTCTCTCTTTACTCACGTCCTTGTGACTTTGAGCACCCAACCCTTGGGCTCTCAACCTATGAACTCCTGAGTTCGCGAGGTTTCCCGATCTCTGCCACCTGTCCTCCTCAAATGGATGGCTACAATCCTCTCGCTCCTTCTCCGCTTCGCGACCTCGCGTCTCGCGACTTTTAACACCAAGCACTTGGGCGTTCACCCTACGAGCTCTGAGTTCAAGAGATCTCTTAATATCTGACACCTGTCCCTTCATATGGATGGCTCACAATCTCTCGCCACTTCTCTGCCTCGCGACCTCACGTCTCGTGAATTTTAACACCAATTTCTTAACCCCTCCACTTACGAGCTCCTGAGATGCGAGGTTCCACCTATCCTCCAATGGTCAGAATCTCTCTTCTCGCAACCTCGCGATCCTCGTGCCCAAATCCTTGAGTCCTTTCTCACGAGGTCCCGATACACGATCTCATGAATAGTCCAACATATTTGACCGACTTGGATCAATGATGTTTCCCCTCCTGAGCTTTGAATCCTCTCCACGCCTGTGTTGTAACTACCTTTCACCTCTAGGAGATCCGATGGCTCTCGAAACTTCATGAAATCTCCTCCAAAGATTTCACCGATCCGTTCTCCACTTGAGGATTCTGTGAAATAAAGAAGTGCCTCTCCCCGAGAATCGTTTGCTCACTCGCCAACCTGCGACGCTTCCTCCGTCTTCCAACGACAGCTTCCCTGCACTTGTTCTTCGACGAACTCAAAGGCCTATACCTCCTAAGCTTGTTCTCGAATTCTCAAGTCCTTCAGAGAACTTCTTGCACGTACTCCTTGTGGAAAATCTTCAATCACGTCTAAGTGTTGAAGTCACTCAACTCTGTGCACTCCTGCAGCAGTAGTCTCCCAAATCTTTTGCTCAGTGTCACGACTAAGACTCTCCTTACCCTGCGCACTCCTTGCACGGCTTTAGAAACTCACTTTCACTTCTGATTGCTTTGAGAACAAGAGTTACTCTCTGAGCCTTCTGTCAACGCACTCCTTGCGGACGACTTCAACTGCACCCCTTGCAGGCATCCTTGCTCAAAAGAGAATCAATTGTAATTCAGCTCACTTCCTCTCAGACTTCAAATCTCAACACATGAAGTCATACACACAGCATGATAATAAATGCATAATAGGAAGAAACATTCATAAGCAGAGCATTCAACACACATACACAGAGAATAAAACAACAACCATGAATCTGAATCAACTTCTTCTATTAATTCAAGATCTATACATGGGTGTCTTCTACAACTATCTGCTATTCTCCTATGCTCTAGATTCTTCCCACTCTCCCTGACTTGACAACACTACAACAACACAATGAGGGTGTCTATGTTCGGTTTTCCCTCTTTCTTGTAGAACTATCGAATCTAGTATTTAATTCTATCTACCTGCCACTACTACTATAAATGCCTCTATCTATCTGAGACGAGAGCGTATGGCTCGAGGTTTGGTTACATTTTTTTTTTCCAAGGCGCCAAATTAAATGATCTCATTTATGTTCAGTAATCAACTAGTTATGCCACCTATATTTACTCTTTTTACTGCATGCAACTAGAACATATACATACAACATTCTTGCAGAAGCTTTAAAGTTAAACAACAATTTTATTTCTGTAACATACAACTTTTATATGGAAATAACAGTAACTACAGATATTCAGCATTTATAGGAAATTACCCATAAGCACACAAGAAATCATAATCACATATATGCTAAAATCGTAACATAGGCATGTAAATAACAAAATGGCATATCATTTTATCATACAATTGGTACTTATCTTAGAAATACTGTCACCAAATGCTTACAGACCATCCACGAACCTCCCATCCATAGACTACATTGTTCATCACTCTCAACAGTGAGTCACCCTCGAGTTGGGACTGAAATCCACCCAAGGTAAAGGGCTCCTATCCAGGCTAAGGATCAAGGACAAAAGGAAAAACTCTGTCTTAGGTACTCACTCAAGTAACAACCTACAACCTCTCATTCCCCACATGTATGTCCCACCCAAGGAAGTGTTCCCCTTCTCTGCTCAACAGTCCCTCGGTTTCCCCACTTCCTTTCCAGGGCTTCAACAATAGGCCTCACTAGATTTCTCAGAGCGTTGTAGCTACAATTTAGAACCTTCGGAATCAATACCCAACATTTCTATCGCTTAGAGAACTGCTCACAGGCCTGACCACCCACTTCTTCAATCCCTCTCGAATATAACCAGGTACACCAACCAAAACGAGATATGGGAACAGGTTTTGAAATGGTGAAATGGTTGTCTCAAGGATAATAGAATGTGTGAGTGAAAATGGTCATGGAATCATTGACTGGATAACTGAGTGTGTACAGGAATCACTATGAACTCTTCGTGAAAGTGATGGTGAGAATGATGGTTAGGCTCTGGTGCTAGTAAAAATTCCTCTCCATGTGGAAAATATTCCCCAAATGAGCTAATTCCCCCATGATATGAATGCATGTCCCCAAATTGACACTTGTCATATCGAAAGTTACTTTGGTCCACTTGTATCCAACTTTAGGACTTAGGATAAAATAATTATCCATACTTTACATTTTAGGAATATAAATATAATATTCCCTTGACTTTTGGCCCTCCCTTTCCCTAATTGTTGAATTTGAGTCCCCCATCTCTTTTATCATGGTCAGTCTATGCGCAACGATGCATTTATATTAATCATGAGTCATGTACAAAGTAGGCACATTGGCCCTTAACATCTAGGCATTTCAGCGTAATACCAAAACATAAGAATCCCATCTTATAGTAACCGGATCACTAGCCTATAATACATATCATATACACGAGGCTCATTGTCCTCCATACTGCGTGCACCTTAGTTACTGCATGAGATATCCTGCGATGTGCATACAACATCATTTTACTGTGCAGTTCATGTGTGCACTATGCCACATGATGTGCATTACCAAATGAGGTCAAAACCACTCACCATCTTAAGTATATTTATATTACATTTGAAATTGGATTCGGTCAAGGGATATTACAAGTTTCCGGTAACTTTGAGAAGGAAAACAATCTTTATTGATTTTATGGTAGTCCAGGACCCCTTGGATTTCGATTTACTCCTTGGGAGAGATTATGTCTATTCTATGAAAGCTATTGTGTCCACTTTTTTCCTTCTAATGTATTTCCCACATGATAGAAGAATGGTGACTATTGATCAACTTTTATTTGTTGGCCCTGACTTGAACATCAATGCAATGACCTCCCTAAACGGGTCTTATATCTTGTCAGTATCACCTCTACCACAGGTCAATTATGTGGCATTGTCTCCCATGACTTCAACTTCTGATGACTTAGATCCAGTATTTAACATGGTTGTCTCTTCGATAAGGCTATTGAAGCCTAATCTCCTTTCCCTTGGGGAGACCTTCGACATGTGTTCCTTCCAGAGAATTCTTCTTCCATCTAGTGAAGATCTCTTGGAATCCATGACCGATTTTTGTCCCTTGACATGGTATATTTCCAGAGCGCCATCCTCTTGGAATCGATGATCAAACAGATGTCACAAGCATAGTTTCTCTTCTTTGTGGAAAGATCGTTAAAAAATGAAACAGAGGTCACAATCATAGTTTCTCCTCTCTGTAGAAAGCTCATTCAAAAATGAAACATATGCCATGAGCATAGTTTTTCTTTTCTATAGAAAGCTCGTTAAAAAATGAAATAGAAATCTGGAGATTGAACCCAGAACCTTGAGCATAGTTCTTTTCCCGTGTAAAGATATTTAAAAAATGAAAGATTCACCTCTCTTGTCAGGTCGAGTCTTTCACCAGATCTCATAGATGTCGAGTCGAGTCTTTCATTAGATATCATATTTGAACCTTGATGTAGGAGCATCTCAAGCGAGCCAGCGCGGGGATAAAGGACAGTTGGAGAAGTGCCCAGCGCAAATTTTGAAATAATCTTGAAGTTAATGTGCCAATATTAAATGAGATAATTAATAAGGAGCGCACTTGTAATATTGTAAATGGACCTTGAGTGATCTGCTCTCGTCCTTAGTAGGTAGAAGGAATTTATGGTAGTTAATGCAAGTAGATAGAATTTAATTCTAGATTAGACAGTTTTAGAGCGAAAGAGGGAAACGGGATATAGACACCCTCATTGTGTATTGTAACATAGAATAGAACATATAGGAGAGGAGAATAGAGGAAGAACATTACCAAGAGAAGAGAATATAGAGATGGAACAGAGAAACTGTGTTTGAAAAACACCCATGTATAGAGATTTGAATTAATAGAAGAAGTCTCAATTCACATTCATGGCATTGTATTTGTTTCTTGTATGTGTATGCTAAATGGTATGTTCATGGTTTTACTCTTTCTGTCATGCACTTTCTTTTATGCTATGTGTTGTAGGAAAATCTGCCTGCGGACAAGTAGATCGACCTCTAAGGCTTGACCTTAACCCTAGACAGAAAAGTGCTTATCATGGACATTGAATTTCTTTCGAATCTGTCTAAGCCTAATGCATGAGAAGGAAGAGTAACAAAAGTACCTCTTAACCGACGTTTGTCCCTGCACACTCTGAGTTGCGCTCCAATCCTTTGCTCCTTGCTGAGTTCTGTGGACAAAACAAGATACGACCACTTCCTACTCTATTGACATTAGCTTGAAAATAGATCTATCACTGAATGATAAGTTCATGTAACATCAGACACAAACTATAGAAAGAAACAGGCCAAGCGTGTCATATTAATGAGAATAACGACATCAGTACTTACAATCGTAGATGCGAATGCGACAGCTTCATCAAGTCCTCTTCGTCTAACCCTTGCCTAAACGATCCACAACCTGGATGACAGCAGCTTCGATGATTGCTCTCCTTTGGTTGACTGCAAGTTTCCTCCAAGATCATAAGTTTCACATATTCAGTTCCTCCTCCACTTATGAGATCATAAGTTTGGTGTAATTCTGCATTTTACATTCCCTTCATACCACTCATGAGATCATAAGTTTGGTATGATTCTTTCTTTTGCAATCCCCCTTCACCATTAGAAATCTTGTTTATATAGCCTTGGAGAGGCTCAACAATCTTGAGATATCCTTGGGGAAGGTGAGGATTTTCCTCCTTCAGTTGAGGATCTGCCCTAGGATCATGGCTGGACTAGGGATTCGAATCCAACTGCCTTCCAAGAATGAAAATAAGCTTCCCCCATTCATCTCAACAGCTTAACAACCGCCCAGAATAGGTAGAGCTCCCTCAAAAGGGCCATCAGAGCGTTGTAGCGCCCCTGAGTAAGCTTTAGGGGGCGCCAGTGCCCTCAAAATCTATGACGCTCCCTCAAAAGGGCCTGGGAGCATTATAACGCTCCCTGACAGTGTATGGGGAAGCGTCGGCGCTCCGAGATAGTGTAAGGGGGAGCGCTCATCTCCAAAACTCAGTTTTTGAGGTGCTTTCAGGTGGAAAAAGGTTTTCAAGCCTATTGACTCATTTCTCCTCTTCCAAATCAGATGTTTGAGGTGTTTCAAGTGTCCTTATCATGTCGTTATGGGTACGACATAGGCATCATGGCAGTATTCTTTGCTTGACACTTGCGACACTTGTGAGAAACATACAACACTTGCGAATTTGTGAGAAAAATGCGACACTTGCAACACTTGTAATGACGACACTTGCGACACTATCAAAGTGAGTAATTTTGATGTGTAACAGATTGCCCCCCAAAGTATGAAGTTAGAAGATACGAACTGATGACTGAAATACTTTTTAGATGCTCAAGCAAGGGTATAGACTCGGAGAACGTGATGGAAGCTGCACACAAACATCCAACAAATATCATGACATATTTCAAAACCCAAGGCAGGCATACCTATGCTTGGGTGATCAAGACTTGCAAGATATGGCCGCCACAAAATACACTGCGGATCCATAATTGTATTGATAAAAGGGTATAGCCACTGAAAATACACTGTGGATCTATACTCTAATGACATGAACTGATCGTAGCCACAAAGAATACACAGTGGATCTACGAGATGACAAGACATAGCCACGACCAATACAAAGTGGATCTATGTTACAATGTATGTGTTCTTTGTCCAATAGAAATTCCTTCACGGCCTGGGTGAAGCATATATCAAAGTGATCGCTCAACCCAGGGTCTTCTTACCAATCCCAATGTGGTACGATTCTAACCATGCGAATAGATGTCTTGATGTCGAACATGGCAGAAACCACTTGATTACCGGTCAATGATGTAAACCGTTAACAAGTGCGAGGGAAATCACCATTAATGTCAATGATTCCCAAGGTACCCTAGTACATTCCAGCGAATGTGAATAGATGAGATGAATTCGAACACCCACGGAATCATTCGATCAGAGGTCAATGATGTAAACCTACTGTTGAATGTGAGGAGGCCTGCCATTGAGGCATGCAGGTCCCAAAGTACTAAATGGTTTCTAAGTCTAATTCCCAGATAATGTGTTGGAGTCGACAGGAATAGACTCGTCGAGGGAGGGCCTTGATGTATCCCCCATCAATGACACGAAACGGACATAGAGGTGTAATTGGTAGATCAAAAGAACATGGATTGACACAGGTTGTGAGGCAAGATATTTGGGATGGTTGACTCTTGAGGCAGATACTTCCCTTGAACATTGAGGCACAATAGCGAAACATGACATGGACCAAAACTATGCAGTGGGTAGTATGACTTGCGTCGGGTGACCCAAAGGAGTGAAAGGAACTCAGAGGATCGACTCAGTGCAGAGGTTTAGCGGATTATGATATGTGCAAAGTGACAAAGTGCCGTGTTCAAGGGTGACTCTAAGAAATGCTGGATGATGTTCTCAAGAGACTGCTTGGCTTGCTCCTTTGAATTTTTTCCCCCATCCAGATAGATGAGTACCTCTTTTTAATTTAGCGAGCTCAAGGAGGATAACACATGCTCGATATAACTCACCTTTGGTAAGTTCCTCTTCCTTTTTTTAACGAACCGGAAGAAGTAAGGGTTCGTTCCCATATGGGTCTGTCGATGTGTGCTTTCACGAGTCCAAAGACAGAAAAATCGAATGTTTTTCGAGATTATAGAGTTTGGAAAAACACTTAAAAGAGAACTCTCTCAGTTCCTTTTTCGTACAGTAGTCCAACGAGACCGAAAAAGGGTTAAACTATCGCTCGAAAGACGCTCTTTCTGACCTTTTAATGAGTGTGAAAGAAAGCAAGATCACTCGACAATCTTTTCATATTTAGAGAGTCTGAAAAGGGTTTAAAGTAGACTCCAGGGGGGTTCCTTTTTTGTGTGATCGTATCCATACGGGTCCGAAAAAGAGATAAAATTTTACCCGGTTGCATTCTCATGTATTTACGAGCACGAGAAAGAACAAAGACTAAGCTTGGTATGCCCCCAGCTTGAAAGCTGGTGGATTGACTCCAGAATGATCATCAAAGGCTGGAGACATGCCCCCCAAGCTTCAATTCATTCATCGACTTTGAGGTTGTCACCAATTTATGTGCTAGATGGAGAAAAAGGATACAGATGGATGAAATGAAGGTTAAAAACGAGTCCTAACGACGGACTCGACTCGACATCTACGAGATCTGGCGAAAGACTCAACTTGAAGGGAGAGGTGATTGTTTCATTTTTTAACGAGCTTGACACAAGAAAAGAACTATGCTCAAGGTTCCGGGTTCGATCCCCAGATTGTTGTTTCATTTTTTAACGAGCTTGCTACAGAGA